>MNCI01034860.1:1264-35435 GCA_015680685.1 Gnetum montanum | reverse complement strand
TATACGCTGGGCGTATACGCTGGAGGTGCTGGGCGTATACGCTGGGGCATATACGCTGATGGATGTTGGGCATACGCGGACTTAGGAGTAGATGTTGTTGACGCTGGCGTATATGCTGATGGATGCTGGGCGTATACGCTGGGGCATATACGCTGAAGGTTGCTGCCTTGTGCCAAATCTTGCTCTGTAGTGCTGTTTTCATGCCGTCTTTGGAGGTTTCATGTCGGGCGTATGCATCTGTTGTACCTGCTGGGCGTACATGTGAGGCGTGTACGCTGGGTGTGTACGCTGGGCGTATACACTGTGAATTTGAGTGTATACGCTGGGAATGTACACTTAGGCGTATACGCTGGGCGTATATGCTGGAACTGCATACTTAGTGAAAATTAAGCATCAAATCTCCGAAGTTGCCATGTTTGACACCAAATGTAGTTGTGGTCGTCTGGGGGTCCCAGGGACCTGGTTGGTGTTGGACAAGTACTAAGCTCAAAATTTTGTGGTGTTTCATTGGCTCCTCTTTGTTGACGTTAGGAGGAGTTGGCCCGAGAAGCATTGACAAAGAAGTACAAAACACCACAAGCAACTTGATAGAGACCTTGTCCGTTGCCACTTGACTAGACGTCATCGCACCGTGTTCAGTAGCACATGGGATTGGGAAAGTGGAATTTTGTAGCTGGTAGGAGAATGGGGATTGCAGGGACTAGTAACTGCCCAAGGGATTGTGATTGGTGAAAAGGGGATGCTTTGGTGCGTGTGTCATGCTGATCCTTGTCAATAGCCATTATTTAGCAGACTTGGAATCTAGACATGTAATGTGCGTCCTTTGGTGGAACAAGTCTCTTGGGTAGTGTTTAAGAGAGCTTTCTAGCAAGACCAAAGCCACGGGAGGATGTCTTACATTCTTTGGAGGAACAGGGCCCTTGTTTAATTTTTAGGGGAGGCTTGTTGGCGGAGAGCCAAAGTTATGCAACTGTATGTTTTTTGATGATTTTTGACATGAGTACTTGGTTCCAAGACAACTGCCTTCCCACTTGGGGCTTATATGGGAAGCGCCAAGGGTCTTTTTTTTTTGGGAAGAAACTTTGCATTGATTCTGTACTCATGTGCAAGTGCTATGTCATGTGTTGCAACTACTTCAAAGTGTTACAGTATGCAACAGTGTGCTCAAAGTTTTGAATGTACCGGGTGTATCAAAGGTGTGACTGAGTGAACTGTGTCGGTGAATAGATAGAGAGTGTGTCGGGAGATGGGGATGTACTAGCGAATGGTTTGATTTAGTCTTACCATGTGTGTTGTGAACATCGTTCCATCTTGCTGCTTATGATGGAATGCATTCTTGTGCGACAACTTCTGGGTGTCATCCTGCAAACATAACTCCAAGGAAATAAGAAAACCATGAGTGAATAAGCGAGTTTGACTTACATAGTTACAAAGACATTGGAGGTGATTTCAGGCATTGTAGATGAGTGGCAGCGATGTTGGTGGGATTGTCTGATGGCGAGTGATGTAATGGTTCTGATGAAGTTTGAATGTGGCAGCGGATTGAGGAACCAGAGATGAACTTGCCGGTTTATAGTCTTGGCGGACTATCATGGGTTAGTTTTATGTCATAACCCGTTGGACGTTGCCCGTTTAGCGTGGTGGACGTTGTAGTGCCAGTTTCTAGTCTTAGCGGACCATGAAGAGGCAAACCAGTTTATAGTCTTAGCGGACTCTGGTGAATGCAACGGTGGCAGTTTTACTGTCGTGCCGGATGGATGCTAGTTTATCGTCATTGCGGACATTGTGTGGCATCAGTTTATCATCATGATTTCAGGATGAACTGTGGTACCAGTTTTAAGTCGTGATCTAGGACTATTCTGTGCTATCAGTTTTAAGTCATGATTCCAGGACTCGCACATACCTGAGCTTGTACTCAAATGTAGAACGGTTTTAGGAACAAGTGATTGGTTGAATTGGCAAACTCATTCCCTTCCATATCAGCGAGCTTGAATGCTCCGTTGTCGAATGCTTTAGTGACCAAGTAAGTCCCTTCCCAGTTGGCTGAGAATTTGCTTGAGTGTTCTCGAACTGCCTTAAGTACAAGGTCACCTTCTTTGATAGGGCGCTTATGGGTGTCGTGCCGATGTCGTTGCCGTTGTGGTTTTTGATACCATTCGATCTGATCGAGGGTGCGTATGCGTTCTTCCTCCACCGAGTCGAGGTCAATGATGCGTAGATCATTGTTTTGCTTATCGTTGAGGAGTCCGGAAAGTGTTATCCTTAAAGATGGTACCTGTAATTCCAAAGGTAAAACAACTTCTGAACCGTAAACAAGACTATATGGCGTTTTACCTGTTGAAGTTTGATGTGTAGTACGGTATGCCCACAATGCGTATATCAATTGTTCGTGCCATCGTGGCTTGCTTAGGGTGAGCATCTTTTTGAGTATTGTAATAATCGTTTTGTTCGTTGCCTCTGCTTGCCCATTGCTCTGAGGATAGTAAAGGGATGAAAACGAGTGTTTGATCCCTAGACTTTCACAAAAGGTTTTGGTCTTGGCACTGCTAAATTGTGGCCCGTTGTCAGTGATGATTGTCATGGGAATGCCAAAGCGGGTTACAATGTTTTCGAGAATGAAATTGCATACATGTTTAGATGTAGTTTTTCGAAAGGGAGCAGCTTCTACCCACTTCGTAAAATATTCAGTTGCGGTTATGATGAAACTATGCCCTGCAGAAGATGAGGGTTTTATTGGACCGATAAGGTCCAATCCCCACTTTTGAAAGGGCCACGTGATTTGCGCTGTATGCAACTCATTTGGTGGGACATGTATTAGATTGCTATGTTTTTGACAAGTACTACATGTTTTGACCTTGGAGAGACAGTCGTATTCCATGTGTGGCCAATAATAGCCTAAGCGTCTAATCTTTGTTGCCATGGCTTTTGGTGCTATGTGTCCTCCGCATAGTCCTTCGTGTACTTGGTCGACAATGGTTTGGGCATTGGTGCTATTGATGCATGTTATCAATATACCTTCGTAGGATCTACGACATAACATATCCTCTACTAGGGTATACTGCTTAGAACATTTTCGTACTACATCCTTTTGTGCAGTTGTTAGATGTCGTGGTGTTTCGCCGCGTAGAAGGTATTCTTTTATGTCATCATACCATTCTACCGCGCGTATCGTACTAACAGATGCGATCGGCAGCCTATCAAGAATATCGGTTATTGGTTCGGCACAACTGGTTATGGAGCTTGGCAACGTGTGGAACATGTCAGGCGATATGTTTAATGCCAAGGTGGCTAGTGCATCTGCGACGGTATTGTCATTTCTAGAGATGTGTTGCACATCGATGTTTTCGAATCGCCTCGTTAGATGTTTCGCCAGGTCGCAGTATGGTTGTAAATGTTGGGCTTTACATGTATAGACGTCTGTTACCTGGTTTATGACCAGTTGCGAGTCTCCTCTGACCACCAGCCGTGTGATGTCTAAAGCCAATGCTGCCGCGAGACCTCTAAGGAGACCTTCGTACTCTGCTATGTTGTTTGTACAATGAAAGTTGAAACAGTAAGAAAAGGGTCGGATCTCCCCGAAGGGATAGGTGATGACAACGGCTGCACTTCCCCCTCGAGAGGTAGATGCTCCATCAAAGTTTAGAATGGCATTGTAGTCGTTGGGCACTATGTCTATTGTGCTTATATTCTCATCGGGGAACTCTGGCTCTATTATCGCTTAATCGTGCATTGGTGACGTGGCCATTTGATTTGCTATGGCTTGACCTTTGACTGATGATTACGCTATGTAGTGCAGGTCAAATTCAGCTATCATGGCTTTCCAGCGGGCTATTCGACTCATTTCGTAAATGTTTCTTGTGATGGCCCTGAGCACATTGTCCTTGCAAATTATATTCACTTGGTTACGGAAGAGGTAATGTCGTCATTTTCTCAAAGAAAAGACCAAAGCTAAACAGGACCTCTCCATGTCCTTATACTTTTTCTCGTGAGCAACTAATGCATGGCTTAAGTAATATACAGGGACTTCGGTTTTGTCATCTTGTTTCTGGTAAAGCATAGACGCGATTGACGAATCCGAAGTAGCGAGGTAGATGTAAAATGGTTTATCGTTTTGAGGTGGATAAACCATGGGTAATCGGGCAAGTGCCGTTTTAAGGTTATCGAATGCTTCCTGATACTACGGAGTCCATTCAAAATGGACGTTCTTGCGTAACAAGTGGTTTATAGGTTTTAGTTTGTCTGTCAATTTTTCTATGAAGCGCCTGATAAACTGTAATCTACCATGTAGACCTCGAAGTTCGGTAAGGTTGCCTGGTGGTTTCAGGTTTGTTATGGCCTTAACCTTATCGAGGTCTACTCGTATCCCTGCTTTTGAGGCTATAAATCCAAGCATTTTTCCTGTCTTGATGCCGAAGACACATTTTTTTGGGTTGAGTCTCAATTCATACTTTAAACAACGTTTTAATACCAGGCCAAGGTCTTGTATATGTTGTTCTGATGTTTTGGACTTAACCATAATGTCATCTACATAGTCATTGAGCGAGTGTAACATGTAATCACTAAAGATGAATGTCATGGCTCTTTGATACGTGGCCACAGCGTTTTTGAGACCGAAGGGCATCATTGTGTAACAAAAGGTTCCCCATGGTGTCATAAAGGTTGTCTGAAGCTGATGCTCCGGGTTGATGCGTATTTCCTTGTATCTCGAGAAGTCATCCATAAAAGATAATAGCGCATGCCCAGCGGTCAAGTCAACAAGTTGATCGATGCTGGGTAGAGGAAAATCATCTTTTATGGTTGCAACATTTAAATCCCGAAATTCAATGCATAAGCGAATGCTTCCATTCTTCTTCGGAACAATGACCATGTTGGATACCCACTCGGCGTAATCAACAGTTCGAATGAAGCCAGCCTGATGAAGTTTGGTGATCTCATTACGAACTGCTAATGCTACTTCGAGTTTAACCTTTCGTGCCTTCTGTTTTACTGGTCTTAATTTTGGGTCCAGAATAATGTTGTGCTAGAAAATTTGGGGATCTAGTCCAGGCATGTCCGTATAAGACCAAGCGAATGCTTTCATATTTTCCCTAAGCACGTCTTCAATGTTCTTGGCTAGGTGCAGTTTTAGTAATGTGCTTAATTTTAGTATTTTAAATTCCCCATCGGCATGGTTATGGGGGTTTCGGTCAATGGGTCTTCGGTGATATTTTTGGCTTCAATGTCGAGGGATTTTGTCATGCCTTTGTAGTTATCTATTGTTTGCTGTGTTGAGGCGATGACTGCGTCGTCCATTGATGAACTTAAGTGGATGAGGTTTATGTTAATATCTCTTGCAATTTTGCCATATGGTCCTTCAATGATTAACGGTGCAGTTAACTGCTGGCAATCCATCAGACTTGCTCCTGCCAATAAACAGAGAGCTGAATGAGCTAATGGGTATCGTTCTATGTTCTTTGGTATTTTTTAGATTATGTGTACATGCATGATGGTGGGTTATCGTCACACCAGGACGCATGGTAGTTTAAGACCATGCCGGGCCGTGGGTGGCAGTTTAACGCCTTACCGGGCCACATGTAATCTGTAGATGGCAGTTTAAGGCCATACTGGGCCATAATGGGTTTGTATGTGGCAGTTTAAGGCCATACCGGGCCGTAATGGTAGTTTAAGGCCATACCGGGCCGTCATGGCAGTTTACGCCTGAATGTTCGGCGTAAACGTCTGGAATGGGGTCCACAGGGGAACCGGGACGTAGTAATTTCTGTTTTTTTATCATTTTTGAGCGAATTTTTGGTGAAAAATGAGTAAAAAGGCAAAAAGTAGCAAACTGGGAGGCGGCGGCGTAAGCGGCAGCGTCAGCGTCGGCGGAGCGCTATAAAAAGGTGGGGGGAGCTTCATTTGTCACATTGCATTCTGAGCGTAAGCGACTGAGTGAGCATAAGCATAAACTGCGAAACCTAGCGTAAGCGTAAACCTAAACCTCAGCGTAGACGCTGACTAAACCCCAGCGTAGACGCCAACGATCAAACCCCAGCGTAGACGCTGAGCGTAGAAGGTCGAGCGTAGGCGTACAGAGTTTCAACCCTCAGCGTAAGCTATCAATCCCAGCGTAGACGTCGAGATGGGCAAAGGCAAGGAGGTGGAAGGGCAGGGGAGGAAGAGTCCTGACTTGACCTTCACCGAGAAGAGCGAAGCCATGCTGTAGTGCCTGCCCCGTCCAAGGATTCCATCATGGCCAGGAACATCACACATGTAGGCTCTGATCCTGTCTCTGTTAGTTATTTTTACTTGTACGTGCTTCGTAGCGTAGACAGTCTCGTAGGGGGTTTTGGCGTATATGCCGAGCGTAAAGTCACAGCGTAAAGTTAGGTTAGCGTTGACTCTCATAGCGTAATCTGTTGTTAGCGCATAGCATAATCACTTTTTCTTGCTGAAGGCTATATGGCGTAAGAAGTTTTCTATGCATGAAGTTCTGTTTTGTCAGCGTAAGCTTTCTATTTTATCAGTGTAGATGGTTTACGCTGTGACGGCGTATACGCTGAGGGTTTCTTCAGTGTATACGCTGAGCGTACACAGTTGTTCTTTTAAGTATGACAGGGTAGACTCGTTTTTCATCTTTCCAGCATAAATTGTTGCTCTGTTTAGCGTAGACTATTTACGTTGGCCACTTCTGTGGCATATACGCTGAGGGTTTCTTCGGCGTATACGCTGAGCGTACATAGTTGTTCTTTTAAGTATGATGCAGCATAGACTTGTTTTTCATGTTTTCCGGCGTAAACTGTTTGCTCAGTGTCTAGCGTAGGCTATTTACGCTGGCCACTTCTGTGGCGTATACGCTGAGGGTTTCTTCAATGTATATGCTGAGCGTAAGTGGTTCGGGTGTCAGCGTAAACAGTTAGTTGTCAGCGTATACGCTGGGTCAGGCAGCGTATACACCGGACGTAAATAGATTTTGGTAGCGTCTACGCTAGGTTTAGCAGTGTATACGCCGGGCGTAAACAGTTTGAAAATTTTTCTAAGTATCAGTCTATGATGTGAACGTTTGTTTTTCACGTTGTTTTGATGCATGACTGATTTTACGTTGGTACTCTGGTTGTTTGCAGGGACACCAAGCCTTTCCTCCTCGTGGTTGAGCTTGTTGGGGTGCTAACATGGTTTGGCCCCATGGAGGCGAATGAACCTACCTCGGACCTAACCGTGGAACACAACGGGGTTTGGTTTAGAGAAGGTGTGTCTGAATTCTTGTCCTTCATACTGGACAATTTTGAAGTAGTTATCTGGTCACACCTGACTGAACTGGTGGCGCAGAGCATACTTGAGGCAATGTTGCCAGGAGCCGCGGAGGGTGTCGTTGTCTTCATGGAAGACATCGATGAGGGGCAGCTGATGAATGAGGACGGTTCTGCTCGTGGGCCCAGGTCCACACGCCCGTTAACGAGCGTGTGGGCTCGATTACCGCGAGGGTAGGACTACCTTGACAACACCTTATTCTTGGCTGCGCGCACACACACATTGTTTCAGAACCCTCCCGGCACAGTGTATCGAGTGGGCAGGTATGACCGTTTAGGTTTATTGCTTCATTTCGTCGTTTGGTGTTTGCCTCAGTTTTGACATCTTTTCGTGTGTAGGCCTAAAGTTAATGCAGACATAATATGTGTCGAGGATGATGGGTTTGCCTTAACCTGTACCGCTCTAGAAGCATTTATGGTGGGTCCGACCCTTTGTAAAGCTGTTTTAGGTCTAATGAAGGGGGATATCTTCTATTTTCATCAACGATTCTCTAGAGCGTTGGCAATGTGCCAAGCTCGTGGATGATTGGATAAAGATTGGTCAGACCGGGGGCCGGTTTTCCCTCGTGACTCTGGTCCAGGCAGCACATCCAAGTCTACTACGGGAGGTAAATGACAATGTATTTTGGATGTGCTAACGTGTTTTAACTGCCGAGAGTTATACTGATACGACAATTTTACTTTGCGTTTGTAGTTGATGCACCTCCTGGCGGGGATCCTATCACAACCGGGCGAACTGAGACAACACTGTCGATGAAGTTTGGGGAGGTGACTAAGGCCCAAAAATGGTTATGCAACCATGCTTCGCCATCTATTGTTCGCTGCTTGGATAATGCCAGCCTTATGGAGCTCTTCATGACCCCAAGTCCTAATGTATCAATAGTGGAAATGATTGAGATCGTGGATTCCTTTAATGAGCCTGTCTCCTACTACAACACCCGGATTAAGGGTGTTAAGGTAGTTTTCCATCTGTCGCCCGAGTTTTTCTCAAACTTATTTGGGGTACTGGCAGATGGCATAAGTGTGGTTTTAGACATAGCTCATAAAGAGCTCCATATGGTGTGCGAGTTGGAGGACTGGTTGGGCCTGGCCAAGGGTGCCAAGGGATTTCTGATGCAGGGGAAGGTAAAGGTTGAGCAAGTAAATGAATTGTATTCCCTGTTTAGGGCATGGGTATTTCCCAAAACCCTTTTTCAAGTACGGAGCCTTGGGGTTGAGGTGGTGTGCGTTATGCGCACTATCCTGGAAACTGGCGTGCGCTATAACTGGGCTGAATTTTTGTTGTCGGGCATGCACAAGGAGATAGTGTGATTGTGCTCAAATGTCGAGGTGCGATCCCACTTCACTTTTGCCTTCTTCACTGGTTACCTTCATCGTTTCGCTGAGTTTTTGGTAGTCCGCGCGGGTAACAAGTTTGTTCTACAGGATTGGGGTCAACTATCCCGCCCATGGATCAACCACTTGTTCAAGACAGCTAAGTCCCAGGATGCGCCTGAGGGTATCAACGAGTCTGTGTCTATTACGACTGGGGGATTGTCGAGTACCTCCATTCATACTCGCGATAGTCTAGGGTTAGAGCCAGATGATGTGCCCCTCACTGCAAGGAGAGCTGAGCGGGTTATTAAAGAAACCATTGGCCAGGCCAAAACAAAGCTGAAGAGACATGAACGCGCAACTGAGGAAGCTTCCAATGTGAGGGAGCCACGAGTAAAGCGCATAAGATTCAAGATGCCTGGTATGTAGACTTTGCCAGCTTATTGTTTTATTGTTTTCGTTTTGTCCCTAATTTTTTCTTTTCAATCGCTTACATGTCACTGACCTCTTTGGCTTGATTTGAGAAGTGAGGAAGCAGGTGCTAGAAACCATTACGGAGGAGGAAGAGACCAACACAGAGTGGAACAATGAAGAGGAAAATGTGGATAAGGATCAGGGAGGAGGAACAGAGGAATTAAAGGAGAACACCACGGAAACTGAGCCATTGGATGACCAGGGTGGTGTCGAACAAATGTTTCGCAGCTTTCTTCAGGGGAATCTGGATTTAGGTGATCCTCCAGAAGGTGACGAGGAGTGTGGTATGTTTTCTTTTTATCCTATTTAAAATTGCCTTGTTAGTCGTCACTTCTACGGTGTTTTATTTTCATATTTTCATTTTTCTCAGACGAAGGGAGCAAAACCAGGACGGTGCGCTTGGATGTGCCTATGAAGACGGTTTCCCCTGAGAGGACCGCTGAGGTTAGTTCTCGCACCCACGAGCCATTTACTTGGACGAAAATGCCAAGTAAGATGGATTTTGTGGCTAGGATCGTAGAAGAGGTTGTCGAACGAATTTAGGAAGTCCACCCCGAAAGAGGTATAATGTTTTTAGATGGTTTGCCATTTTAGAGTGTCATGCCCTGTTTCTGTTATCTTAACATTTGATCTTTTCGTACACATAGGTGCCAAGTTAAGGTGGGATCCTTCTGAGGTAATTAGCATCGATAGTTTGGCTACACTACCCCCAGAAGTGGAACAAGTACCAAGGCCGGTTTACAATGAGGTGGCGGAAAGCCTTGTCCATAACGCCAAGTCGGTGTGGACCTGTAGGCGATCCATCGAACAACTATGGTTGCAGATCCAGATAAAGGAGAAGGAAGTCTCCGATTTATTAGTCGAACGTAATGACCTCAAAGCTCATTATGAATTTGCTTTGGCCCGATTAGTAGGTGATAGTTCTTGGCGCACGTCCGAGATTACGTACAATAGATATTGGAACTTGTTAAATCGCCATGTGTCACTAACTCGGAGGTTTACGGAACGTAAAGCCCNATGGAATCTCCTAAGAGGGTTATTACCACTACTTCTGGGGAAGTTACTGTGGGTGAATTTCCTCTGAAGCGTCCTGTCTGGTCGGCCGTTGACAAGGGAAAGGCCTTGGCAGACGTTGACCTAGGCCTCGGTGAAACAGATTGGGCTAGTGTTTCGGAGGAGAAAATCCTTCGTCGATTGGAGTTTGGTTTGGGGAGATCTCCTATGATAAGTATTTTGTCATTGTGAAGTTGATTTGCTAAAGAATGTTTGAAATTTTGATGCTCTCTTGTTCTTATATTGGTTGTCTCATTTTGTATTTTCAGGATGAAGGTGGTGACGATGCTCAAGAGGCTAGCCCCAGCGGAGCAGGGGCCCTTGACGCCGGTGGATCTAAAGGGGACGATCCTCCCGTCCCAGATGCTTAGTTTTTTTTTTAGTTTTGTATTTTTCTTTGGCACTATGCTGACTCAAATTGATACGGGAATTGTAAATTGAAAACTTTGAGATAAACGAAAACAATTGACACTTATAATTGTACAACATTGCATGTATAAATATTTTTTGTTGATTTTGGGTTTGATTGCACACACGACATAGCAATGTAAAATATTTTGATTTATTTTTTCATTTTTTCTAAGTGTGATATGCAGATGTAATTATAAGAGGAGAAACAACGTACAAGTGTGTGATCTAGTTTAAGGCCATTTCGGGCCCCATGCATAGTTTAGGACCATTGCGGGCCACAGTTTTAAACAAGTAACATTTCGGATAACGTAGGTAGGTTTCTCAGTTAACCGACCATTTCTGATCGTGGCTAGTTTTATGTCATTGCAGACATGATAGTTTAACATCTTTCCGGATAGGGGATATAGTTTAATGTTTTTTTTTGTTTTTTTGGCGTGTTGTAGTTTAACGTCGTTTCAGACATGCTATAGTTTAACGTCGTTTCGGACTAGGTGAAATGGTATTATTTTAGGAATTTTTTGATTTTTTTCTTTTTAATGTTAGGCGATGTGTCAATGGGTATGATTCTATATTCAGCGTCCCCTTCGTTGATTACGTTAAATGGTAATTCGGCCCAAGGGATGTCTGATGGAATGGCTTATGTGTCAGTGTTTTCTCGTGTTTCGACATTTGTTATGAGTTCTGTGTTGGTTTCTAATTGAGAAGGTGTATGTACAATGTCAGGTGCAGGCGTTTCTGTTTTAGGTGGATTTGGATTACTGCCCACCGGTTGTTTTTCGTTTATGTCATTTCGGCTAGGCTTTTTGAGTTCAATCTCTGAGCCTTTGTCCATGTCCATGTGCGATGAAACAATAGGTGTAGCCACTTCCCCGTGTATGATGATTTCACTGCCCTCATAAGGTAGGTGAATTTCTTGATGTATAGGGGAGGAGACTGCTTTCAGTTGGGCCAACCAGGGTCTTCCTAATATTAGGTTGAACCCTGGCATTTCGTCAACCACAACAAAATCGGCGGACATGGGAAACTGGTCTCCTGCTATGAAGTATAGGGTCACCATGCCTTTGACCACCACGCGTGACCCGCTGAACAATTTTAAACATGTAGTTGCAGTCGGTTTGATTGACTCCGTTAGTCCTAGTTGTTCAACGATGGGGTATGGTACCACGTTCGTAGCAGCTCCATCGTCTACGTGGACCCTATGTATCTTGAACTGGTTTATGCATATCGTTATGAACATGGGGGCTATTGTCACCTCCCCTGTTTTCTTATCCCTTTTAATGTTATCATTGTGGAAGCTTAGTGGTTTGGACGTTGACCCTTGGGGCGAGTACATTACCGCATGAGTGGGTGGTTCGTTTGGGGGCAAGTTCTTGCTCACTGGGATGGACGTTAACATGCGTACCAAAGCTTCACGATGTGTTTGGGATGTAAGAATCAAGTCATACAAGCTTAGCGAAGTGTTCTTTTGCTTGAGTGCTTGGGTGACTTGTGTTAAAGCCGTTGCCAAATCTCTACTGTTGGGGGCGTTTGTATCAGCGGTGACTGGGTCCATTGGCCCCAGCAGTTTTATTTCATGCTTTGTTGGTTCGTAGTTTTTGCTCGGAGCCATTGTTTTAGAATTTTCATGTTGTTTGGATGGTTCACCCTCGTTGCCTGCACTTGGTTGACTGTTGGGTTGCATCATGGGTACGGCGTTAAGTGGAGTGGGTTTAGGTGGTCCTACAGCTAACGGTTGATGCTCCTTCTCCAAGCGTTCACGTGTAAGCTTATCTGCTAAGCGTTCTTGCGTGTGGCGTGGAGGTGCAGCTGGTCTTGAAGTTTTGGGTTACCCTGGGATTCGCACCACATATGGAGGCGGGCAGGGTTGTGGTTGGACAGTCGGGTGTGGTTGAGCAGAAGGCTGGCTAGGCATCCTAATGATGTAGGGGCTAGGTCTGTCTAGCGTTTGTGAGGTGGAGACTTGGACTTCTGCTGTTGCAACTGCGGGCAGCACTTGGACTACGAAAGGGGTAGGCCGAGTGGAAGGGGTTGATAGATTTGGGGTAGTGGCAGTGGGAGGTATGCACACTACATATGATTTTTGCGGGGTGGGTGATGGTTGAGAAATGGATGTGGATGGAGTGGGATGAACATGCACTACGAACGGTTTGTTAGATGTCTGTTGTTTATACTCAGGGTAGACGGTGTTAATGTTGGGTGTCTCGGGTTCATCATCAAAGCAGATTGTATTGATAACGTACGGTGCCTCTTTGGTGTTTAGAGGGTCTTTATACACCCCCATGGCCTGGTTCTGTGGTTGGACAGGGTTGGCCTCATCAAAGGTGATTTGGCCTTTGTCGATCATTCGTTGTATGTCCTGTTTCAGTATGAAATAGTAATCCATGCCATGCCCATTGCGTTGATGATAATCACAGAAGCGATCCATTCTAAAACCTTTGGGCACTGGAGGCTCATCCAGTGTTGCTAGGCTTGGATTTTGTATGAGTTGACAGAACCGATCATGTCTCTGGATGGCTGCGGGGGATAACTGTTTATGTTTCATTAATCCAGCCTTCAGTAGTTGATCGAATAGCTGGGATGGCTTCATAGGTAACGACATATATTGAGAAGGTTCTTTCCTCTCAAAGTTCCTCGTACGATTTTGTGTTGGGCTCTGCGATGATGATGATTCTGGTGTAGTGACGGGAGTAGGTCTAGTATAGTTAGTAGGGGCTACTGGCGGTTTGTTTGGTTGTTGCGTTTCCGCGATTGCCGCTATGGTTGCTTTAGCCTTCTCTTTATCCTTTTTACTATGTTGATTTTTGAAGGCTAAGTGTGCGGGGTCATGGCTATTTTGAGCCGCCTCTTCTATGTTTTTGATTTGTACAAAAGCTTGGTTAAGATTACGCGCATTAAGATAGTACAATTTAGATTTGAAAAAGTCATTAACGGTCCCCTTTAGAATCATGAGCAGATATGTCCGTAAGATTGGCTGGTGTAGCTCATTGAGAGCGGTGCTCCACCTCTAGATAAATTTTTGCATAGGTTCGAGCAGTGCTTGTTTAACCTGTATGAGGCTGTCCAATGTCGCTTCAGGTTTCAAGTTATATTTGAACCTGGTCACGAACTGATGTAACAGATCTTCCAAGGAAAATATAGAATTCCTCGGCAAGGCCCGGTACCAATCGAGTGCTCTCCCTGCGAGAGACATAGGGAACACTCGTAAAATGGCATGTGGCCACGCCTGGAGCAATGCGCATTCTAACCTAAATGTTATTAAGTGAGCGTTGGGGTTCGTTTCCCCATTATATTTAGTTAGTGTTGGCAATGATATGCCCTTGGGCAAGGTTAGAGGTGGGACGGAAGGGCTGATGGGATCATCGTGGTAGAAGTCCACTACCTTCAGCTCTCCGTCGGCAATCGTTTTGAGGCGCTTTACCTCGTCAGTTAGTTCTTGCATTAATTTTTGGCGTCTGCCCAGTCTTGGGCACTAGGTGACATGGTAGCTTGAGGTTGTGGTATATTGTACAGGTTAGAGTGTTGGATGGTGGGTTGAAAGGCCGAAAGCTGTGTGGTCGGCGGTGGTGCTTGTGGGATGTTTATAGTGTGTGGCATCGGGGGCGGCACATTGTAGGTGAGAGGTTGTTGTTGCTACGGTTGCGGCTGTACTTGGGGAATGTTGGCTGGTGGAATCATATGGGGTGGTACGTGGTGGTGAGAGGGTTGATGTGATGGCACACCCATCGCTGCCCATTGTCCAGCTACGTTTTGTGGAGGAACCCCCTGTTGGGTTACAGTGGTGGAAGGGGCCCCGTGCATTTGGATGTGGGGGATGTAGTTGGCGGACGTGGATGCTGGTATCACATGTGGCATCCCTATCACTCGAGGCACGAAGGTTGCTCCCATGTTATCATGCAGGGGTGGTTCTTGCGATGACGGGTTGGCTGCTGCTGCGGGGATGATAGCGAGAGGGAGTGTGTCGAATTGCGGGTCAGTTACTGGAGGAACATGAACCAGTGCAGATGTTTTTGGTGGAGGTGCTTGCGCCTGGGTGAACCTGAGGGGTTGGAGGGGCATGCCTTCCCCTGTTCCTGGATGAAACATGGGGTTGATATGGGTTTGTGGACTGAGGGTGTGATAGGAGTTTTTGTGTTCGGATTGGGCAGCGAACTCGTCCTCCTCTTCTGGTTGGAAATCTACTGCAGGCTGATCCAATGACTAGCTCCTTTGCAGGAGGAGTCATGTGACGAGCTCTGAGTACTGTTCTAGAATAGGGATTATATCGTATGGGGAAGGTATGAACTCACGTCCCCCCTGTAGAAGAGTTCATACTGCCTCTTTCCCTGTATTTCGGCTCGATCTACGGCCAGACTAGCTTGTATCTTCACACATATGAAGTTGTATTGGTCCTAGGTTATAATGTTAGAGGTTGCATTCCTCCCTTGCAACCTTAGGGACCGGCGGGGCCCCGCTGTGGGTTGTGCCATGGGCTGTTGGACAGCCATAGTGCTCACAACGTCGGTGACTTGAGCGGTTGCAGCAGTGGTGTTTACGAGGTTCATGATGACCTATTGAGGGTATGACACGGTATAGAGGTGCGAAATTAGTGTACTTGGTACAACGTAAACTTATTTGGTAATGTGCAGCGTATACGCTTCAGCGTCCAGCGTATAAGATGGCGTAGACAACGTATAGGGATGGAGCGTAAAAGGTCAGCGTAGACAAGTCTACAGCGTAAGGAGTGCAGCGTATACGCTGAGCAGTGTATACGGCGTCAGGGTGTAGCGTAAAACAGGATTATAGCGTATAAAGTGCAGTATAAACTGGAAAGCAGCGTAGACCAAGTCCACAGTGTAAGGAGAGCAGGGTATACGCTGAGCAGCATATACAATGTCAATGTGCAACGTACAAAGTGGTATAAATAAATAGTAGCATGAACTAGTTTGCAGTGTAAAGAGAATAGCGTGAACAGAATCGCAGAGAAAGTGTGCAGCCTAGACAAAACCTACGGCGTAAAAATTTGCAGCGTAAACTTTATCAGTTGTGTATGGCGCAAGGAAAATCTACAGCGTAAGGCATGTAGCGTATATGTGGCAGCGTAGACGCTGGGATTTCTGTGGACAGAGTCCACGTAGGGTTGATAGCGTAAACGCTGGAAGACTTGCAGAGGGTGAGTTTTGAACAGGGCAGCGTAGACGCTGATCAGCGTAGACGCTGAATAGTTGATAGATGAGGTTTTAGATTACGCAGCGTAAACGCTGAGAAGCTTGTAGGTGATGTTTTAGGTAGAGGCCCTCCTTCTAGCACCAATTTCTGTACCGTCTGAAATCGTCGGTCTCCGATTGGAAGGAAACAGAGGCCGTGGGATCACAGGACGGGCACAAAAGACCCTACCTTCACTTGAGGGCAAGCTGGAATGAACGAAGGTAGAGTACCTTGGGTGGTCCGCACGCGGATCAGACAAGGATTTCCCTGAACGTACACTGAAGTGCTATACACTGGGTTATACGTAAACGGCGTAACGGGCGTGAATCAGAGTGTAAACAGCGTAAACGATGCGAACAGAGCGTAGACGTAAACAAGCGTAAATAGAACACATGCAAGAATTAATGCAGACTGTAAACAATTATAGGAAGAAAATGTAACAATGGCATTACAGAATGAGAGTTCAATGCACCAGTCTAACGTAGTTGTGACTGAAACATAAGGTGGGCGAAAAGCCCCGGTGGATGCAGGGATGATTGTTGCTGGTTCACACTGTAAGCATAGCGTAGAGGCTATATGTTCAGCGTATAGGGTTGTCCAACGTAAGAGGTTTTGTGCTTTGGTTCTTAGCATCTTTGTTCTCTGGTGTGCTTTGGGAATTTGTCCACCATCCTGATTTGATGAAAAAATTGGGGTTTTATACAGGTTTTGACGGTCGACTCGGGTTGGGAGACATGTGGTGCGTTGACTGGGTGCAAGAGCGTAAAATTTATAAGTGTATAATATGTTACATTTGCTGAGCATATACGCTGGGCGTATACGCTGTCGGCCATGAGCGTAGACTGTGGGCGTATATGCTGGGCGTATACGTTGGAGGTGCTAGGCATATACGCTGGGGAGTATATGCTGATGGATGCTGGGCGTATGCAGACTTAGGAGTAGATGTCGTTGATGCTGGCATATACGCTGATGGATGCTGGGCGTATACGCTAGGGCATATATGCTGAAGGTTGCTGCCTTGTGCCAAATCTCGCTCTGTAGTGCTATTTTCATGCTGTCTTTGGAGGTTTCATGCCAAGCGTATGCATCTGTTGTACCTGCTGGGCGTACATGTGAGGTGTGTATGTTGGGTGTGTACGCTGGACGTCTACGCTAGGCGTATATGCTGTGAATTTGAGCATATACGCTGGGAATGTACACTTAGGTGTATACGCTGGGCGTATACGCTGGAACTGCATACTTAGTGAAAATTAAGCATCAAATCTCTGAAGTTGCCATGTTTGACACCAAATGTAGCTGTGGTCATCTGGGGGTCCCAGGGACCTGGTTGGTGTTGGACAAGTACTAAGCTCAAAATTTTGTGGTGTTTCACTACTAGTTTAGATATGACCTTAACCTTATCAAGATCGACACATATCCTTGCTTCAAATACTACAAATCCAAGAATCTTACCTATCTTGATACCAAATACAAATTTCTTATGATTAAGTCTAAGCTCATACTTTAGGCACCGTTTGAGCACAAGATCTAGGTCATTAGTATGATCATTGGTCACTTTGGACTTAACAGCTATATCGTCTATGTAATCATTAACCAAACCTATCATGTAATTGCTAAAGATATAGGTCATGGCTCTTTGGTAGGTTGCTTCTACATTCTTAAGGTTAACCCTACTATTTAATACTAATAAAAGGCTAAACAAAGGAAAATATAGCTACAATAAGGAAAATGAAGAAAATATAAGGCTATATAGAGGCTATAAGAAGATTATCAAGGTCAATAATGTAACACAAGGTCAAGAACAAGTCAAAACACTATGTAATATGGCCAAATCAAGCAAAATAGGCCATATATGGTAGAACTTGGCTAACATAGGATTAAAAGGGGTTATATTTTGCCAGTTTTAGGCCTTAGTGGACCATGATTTAGGGCTACAAGACTATTAGGTGAGTTTTGGTATTAGTTAGGATTGTTTCTATATTGTTTGTACAAGAAAATCAAGTGTTTTGAAGCTTCAAAGCTATTCCTCTCCTATTTCCATGATGGTTAGCATGGAAGAAGAGATCCTTAATGTAGAAACTAGGGCAAGTAGGTTTTGGGGCATCCAAAGGTTTAAAATTGATGTCCTAGGGCCTCCCTAAGGCAGCGTAGGGCTAGATCTATCAGAATTAGGCACTCTAGAGATTTGTAAAGGTAAAATAGTAGGTTTTGCAACCTTCCCCCTTTTTTCCACATTAGAAAATGGAAGAGAGGGGGTCTAGCATGGAGAATCAAAATCCAAGAAAAAATAGGATAAAACATGATCAACTAGGTAGCTGAAACCCAAATTTGGAAGTTGTACATCCTCTAACTTCATTTTGAGGTCACTGGAGTCAATTTTGGATGTCAAAACATGCTAAAATGGCTTCCTCCCCTTCTTCTAAACTAAGCATAACATCCCTAGCATGGAAGAACGGGGGGACACTTGTTCCATGGATTCAAGGTTGCCTGGGAGTACATTGACTAGGTTCCTAGGCTCTTAGGACTATAGGTCATGAATTTGGAGGTTTTCAGCTAATTTTTGGCATATTTGGAGGTTATTCAAGGGCATCTAATGTCTTACCCCCTTATTTACATGCTAGGGAAGTTGTTCCAACATGGAAGATTAAATTTTGGAGGTTAAAATGAGGTCAAACGAGTGAAATCTTAAGGCTATGAGGTCCTAGGCTTCTCCAGCATAGATGTTTGGATTTTGGGAGTATCATCTTACCACCAAAATTTGGAAAGGTAGATTTTCCCCCTATTTCCATGCTACTAAACATGGAGGGGATCCTCTCTAACATGGATGAAGCATGAATCCCACATCTAGGCCAATTCAAGTTGAAATCAACTATGCATGTTAGCTTCTAGAGTCATAGAGGTCAAGAGGTAGGGTTCTAGGTTAAAATTTAATAATTTTGAGTATTACTAAGTGTTTTTTGGGCTTGCCACATTGCTTTCACACTAGGACTAGGGTTCTCAACATGGGAGACTAGGGGGAATAGTGTTTTGACCATTTGGGATAAATTTTGTAAGGTTTGAAGACTCTATAGGATGTTGATAGGGTTCTAAAGTGCATGTAAGATTATTTCATGTCATTCTAAGGTGTTTATGAGCTTTAAAGGAGTCTCCCCTTTAGTCTACATGTTGGCCATCACGGAGGAGATGATCTCTAGCATGGAGGACTCACAAATCTTAGATCTGGACTAGTTCTGGCCTCAATCACTCATGCATGTGTGCCTCCAGGGTTGTCAGGATTAAGAGCTAGGGTTTAGACTTGAAACTAGTTAGTTTGGAGGTTTTCTAAATGGTTTTTGAGCTTCCTCCTTTCTTTCCACATTAGGGATAGTATGCCCAACGAGAAGGTTGGGAGGAGTATCTTCTTGATCATTTGTGATCACTTTGATAGGGTTTGAGAGCTCTAGAAGATGTGAAACTAGTCTTAAGGCTTATGAAAGATTGTAGGTTGTTTTCTTGACGTGTTTAAAGGTCATTTTGGAGTCCTCCCAAAGTTCCTCCCTTTCTTCCATGTAAACCAACATGGAAGAGGTGGCTCTTAGCATGGAGGAACTAGGGAATGCTACCTTTTACTAATTTTCACCAATTTTTCCTATGCATTATAGTCTCCAGGTTGCTAGTTTTAGTTGTTGATGCTTGGTGTCAGATCTTGGTCATTTTTAGGGTTGTTAAGTGGGTTTTTTGATGTTTTTCCTCTTCTTCCATGCTAGGGTTCTACTGCTCAATTGTGTAAGATTAGGAAAAGAGGGTTTTAGCTACTTATGATCAATGTTGAAGAGTCTAAGGATTCTAGGAAGAGTAAATAGTGTTCTAGGACACACAAAGGGCTTTCTGGCATTCATTTAAGGTTTCTAAAGGCTATTTTGAAGTCGCCCCAAAGTTTTCATCTTTCTTCCATGCTAGCCATCATGGAAGAGGTGGGTCCTAGCATGGAGGAACAAGGGGACCCTAGTTTTTACCAATTTTTGCTAGTTTTTCGTATGCATGTATATCAACAGGGTTGCAAGTGCTAACTATTGATGCCTAGGATCGAAATCTAGCCACATTAAGGGCTATGAGAGGGTTTTTAGGATTCCTCCCCTCCATCCATACTAAGGATAAGATGCTCAGCATGAATAGGATCCTCCTTAGCATGGAGAATCCAAGTGGACCAAGTTTTGATCATTTCAATTGACTTCCAGAAATTTGGTGGCTTTTGGAAGGTTTAGGTTGCTTCCAGAAGTTAAACTATATGCAAAGTTCAATGGTTTTGACTTTACCCTTTCCATCCATGTTGAGACTAGAATGCTTAGTATGGAGGGGGTCCTCCCTAGTGTCAAAGAACCTTAGGAAGTTGATTGTTATTGATTTTTGACATTCTATTGGCTTTTGAAGAGGTTGTAAAGGTTTTGGTGTTAGGTACAAGGTAATTTGAGGATGTTTTCTTGTTTCTCGGATCTCTTACTAGCTTTTGAAGCTCCATCCTTCTAGTTTCCATGTAAAGAAACATGGAAGAGGTCCTTTTTAGTGTGAAAGAATTAAGGAAGTTAGATCTAGGCTAGTTTGATAGCCAATCAACCATGCATGTTAGTTCCTAGGGTTGCCAATGTCAGCAGTCAATATTAGATGCCAAGATCTAGTAGTTTGGAGGCTCTTAAGTGTCTCATAAAGTCTTCCCTTCTTCCATGTTGGGCATGATGGCCTAGTGTGGATGAGATGGCAATGATAGTTTTGTATCATATTTGACTACTTTTAAGGCACTCAAATGCTCTAGAGAATTCTAGCAGAGTTTAGAGATCACTGGGCTTTGAGAAATGGCTACTAGGTAGTCGATTTAGCTCATTTATGACTTCTCCCCATCCATCCACACTAGATATGAGATTCTCTACATGGATGAAGCCTCTCCCAACATGGAACTATCAAATCCCAAGGTTTTGACTAGTTTTGAAGGTTTGGCGAGGTTCTTGGGCTTCCAAACGTGCTTGAAGGGGTTCTAGGTCATGTGGGCCTACTTTGGTGGTCAAACTTTAGCTAGATGAATGTTGGGGGGGGGGAGGGGGGTGTGGGCATGCAGGGGCATGGTGGGGGAAGGAGTAAGAATGGATGCTACCTCCATTCTTCCACACTTGTTAGTATTGCCTTAGCATGAAAACTAATGTTTTCCAGTTTTGCCAATGTCCTATCCCTTTTGGAAGTGCAAGTTTGAATAAGATAGGTTTTGATTAATAAAAATGATAAAATAGCTATTTTTTAATGTTTTTAGGCAATGGGAGGCTTGTATTCACATTGGGTATCATATCCCCAACATGGATGCATGGGAGTTAAGGCTTGGTTATTTTTCTAGGTGTTAAAAGTGATCAAAACTCAGCAATTTTTTGGCTAATAGGGAAGGCATATGGTGGGGCCCACCACCCAAAATTTTAAAATTTTGAATTTTTAACTTAACTCCCACCAATCTTAATTTAGAAAAGACTTTCCCCCCTTTGCACTTTAGTGCACTATGAGTTGTGGTGCACTAAATAGGCAACTGGGGTTTAGAGGTGGGTGTTTAGGTTTAGATGTGGTTTTTATTGTCAAATTTTGCAAGTTTTCAATTACAATTCCATTTTTCACAAATAGTGCATTGGAAGAGAACTCTGGCTAATATTTCTTATTGTAGACAATAACAATTTTCAATGTGGAAGCCTCCAACCTTCCTTGCAACCAACATTGAATTCCTATTGTCCTTAGTTTCATCCCATTCCTAGCGTTGAGCTTCCCATGATGTCAAAGTAGTGTGGAGGAAAAATTAGAAACCCAAGGATTCAAAGGGTAGATTAGTAGTCAAGGGATATGTCAAGGTTGCCTAGGTCTATATCCATCTAGGCCTCATTTATTACTACTTTGAGATAGGTAGCTCTACCCATTTTTGCTTTAATTTCTAGTGATTTTTCTTGCCATGTGTGGGGATATTTTCTTTAGATATACACTAACAAAGGGGGTAAAAAGAAATTTTGATAAAATCCCCTCTCTTATTTTTGCCATTTTGATGAAGATATATGGTCATTTCATTATTTTGACATTAGTAGATTTGGTTTTAAAATTCAGCTTCCTATTTTCATCTTTTTTTTTAAAAGATTTGGGGATTAAGGTTATTTTTATCAGATCTAGGCTTTAATTTTCATCAAACTTTAATTTTAAAAAAATTCTACCCTCTTATTTTTGTGTGTTTTCAAATTGGCATGGATCATTTTGGCTATTTTGGCTATTTCTTTAAGGCTATGTTAAGTTGGATTTTATGAATTTTCAGCCTTTTGTTGATTTTTTCATGAAAAAGTAAGCAATTTTGTGTATTTTTTCTTAAGAAAATGGTTGGTTATCCTTAAGATTTGATGCTATGCATTTGTAGCATTACGTTAAAGATTTCCAATGGCTATTTTTTCATTTAATGTAGCTTTGAAATGATTTAGTTATGGCTGTTTTCGTAAGGTCATGCAGTTAGGTTTTTTGTGCCATTTTTAGAATTTCATGTAAATTCATGAATTTTTTCTAAGAAAACAACAAGGTTTTTGGATGTTTATTGGTTATGGCTAGGTAGGTCTTGACTTCATGTTTCCAACAGAGGTAGAATCACTCTAATTAGACTTGAAATTAATTTTTAATAAATTTTTATTAAGCGTATGTCAAAAGGAGGTTTGTGCCATTTCCAAATTTTTGTCCAAATTGATGAATTTTGTTTGAATAAATTGCAATGGTTTTGAATTTTTGTTAAGCATGGGTATGTAGGGATTGATTTAGGATTTTAAATGATGGTGGAATCACTTTGTTTAGAGCTCAAATAAGTTTTTGTTGAATTTTTTACCAACCCTGTATGAAAAGGGATTAATGGTGATGACTACCATTTTTGCTAGATTTGTCTATGTTTCATGTAAAAATGGTTATGTATCCCTAGTTATAATGGTCATGTCTACAAATATTATGATTTCATGATTCCTTCCATAGTTGAATCACTAAAATCAAAGCTTATATGAATTCTTAATAAATGTTTTGGATAAACTATGTGAATAAGGTTAAATCTTGTTTGTAGCACTTTACCCCTTTGGGGATGGATGTGATTGACATGTGTAGAGATTTTTCTTGTCAAATCCCATGCCTTTGGGAATTTCTAAACATGTAAAACTTATGTTTTAAGTTTGTGTTTAAGAAAAGTATAGGATTTTACTATTTTTAGGAAGCTTTTACTATGTCTATTTTTTTAATGTTTTAATTTTTTTCAAAGTTTATGCATGGTTTTAACTAAAGCTTGATTCTAGTTATGAAGTTTTGACTATAATAGTTTGGCTATGAAGTGAAAGGCTATGAAAGTTTATAACAATTCTTTTTTGTGGAATTTCTTAAGAAAATTTGAAAAAACACCTTAGAGCTTTTTACAAGGGCTAATTTCACCCCCGACTAGGATGTTTTTTGCAAACTTCTTAAGAAATTCTAATTGGTCATAATCTCTTTCCTTTGGCCATGTAAGGTCTTCCTAAAGCCTATACACATTATTGTGGAGCTAGTGGGCATCTTCTACTATATTGGCCACCCCAAGACTAACACTCCACTCCTTGACATGCCTTTGGGGAAGGTGTTATTGTGGTTTTGGCCTAAGGCAAGGGAATTCCTTGCCTACATTCTATAGAATTTCAATGTGATGCTATGGTTACACTTGTCCATAGATGTGGTTGGAGCCATAGTGGAGACCTTGTTTCCTTGGGAATCTAGCTCAATTACTAGATATATTACTAACAATTCACTTCCTAAGATAGTAGGGAGAATAGATAACATGATTAGCCTACACTACCTTACAGAGATTTGGACCATGCCAGAGTATAGTTAGTATAATGTTAACAATACTCTGATGGTGGCACATAGAGCCAACACATTGTTCTAGAACCCACCTAGCACCATGTACCATCTATAGGGGTAAGCATGGTTATTATAGTAGTTTTATATTTTTTGTCTTTATTGGCTAATCTACCTTTCCTAACTTCATTGGTTCTATAAACTTCTTATAGCTATAGGATTAGTGATCAAGGCTTGATCACTAATGATCAAACCTTGGCAGTGGCTCAAACTACCTTAGATATATTTACAAAGGGCCCTTAGATTAGAACTATTATGTATGAATAGTTAACAAAGGACTTTGATGCATACACTAGTAGATTCAACCTTGTCTACAACAAGTGTGTGGATGAGAGGATGATACATAACTGGTGGATGGGGTCCAAGAGCTCCTTCGATTAGACCCTATTAGCTGGTATCTTTGCTCAAACCACACCTAGGAAGAAGAAGAAAGGTAAACATAAATGTTATAGCTCCTAATGTTTTATGGTTATGAAAATTTTAAGTGTTTTATTAAACTTGCTTATGTTGATGTTAAATGTTGGTTGTTGCCTTGCAAGACCCTCCACCTTGCCACTTGTAGGATGTCATGAGGATATCCTCATCCTAAAGTTTGGTGAGGTGATACTAGCATAGAAGTGGTTAAGGGATAGGAACCTCGCTACATTCAAGAAAATATCCAATGTGCAAGTTTTCTTGATTTATTTATGACACCTATCCCTTTCATCCCTGTTGTAGAGATGATTCATGTCATTCACTCTTTTAATGAAAAGGGTGATCATTTTAGCACTACCATTCAAGGTGTGAAGATTATCATGGACATTGATGAGGGTCTCTTTTTCAACTTGTTTGGTGTGCTTGCTAACGGTGTAGAGGTTGCCACTAGAATAGTGAAGGAATCAAGCCATTGTGAGGAAGTTCTAAAGTGGCTTGATGGTAGCATGGGTCATTCTAGAATTTTCATGAATAGATCCACAAATCTTGATGCAAAGGAATCATATCCTTTATTTAGGTCTCATGCATTTTCCAAACTATTATCACAAAAGAAGGTGATCGACATCATGCAGAGGTGGACCTTTAAGAAGGTCCTAATAGATGGAACCATGTTCAATTGGGTGGCTACTTTGGTTGTTGGACTTAAGAATGAGATCCTTAGAATATGTGAGAAAACCTCTACCATAATTCACATGCATGTTGACTAAAGAGGCTTGCAAAGTTTCTGGTGGTGTGTAGGAATGGATGATGGATTGCCCAAGACTTAAGAAAACTTTCTATGTCTTGGAGAAAGCACATTTATCCAATGGTGTAGGCCTAGAACCCACTAGAGGGGATGGATGATTCACCATTCATTACCATCAAGGTTCTTGATGGTAGGCGGTGTGAGTTCCTTGATAACATGAATGATGAGGAGCCTCTCATATTTCTAGAGAGCATATTTTATGTCAAATGATGGCATAGGGAGATTGAAGGGACAACCATGGAGAAACTCAAGAGGCCCATGGAGGAAGCACCACTAGCATCATGTCAACCCACCTTAAAGAAGCTTAAGTTTAAGCTCAAGCCATTGTAGCAGGTAGTCATAGGTATGCTTCATTTAAGTTTTGATTATTTTATGAGAGTTATGGTTATATTATGATTTCATATGCTAATCAATTTTCTATGTGCTATACTTATAGACAAGCATAAGGTCCTAGTAGCCCAAGTTACCGTAGATGAAGAATAAAGGCATGCAAAAGAAACACTCCTACAATCACCTAAGATAGACATAAATGATATAGACACTTTGTTTAATGAGGTGGTGCCAAGTACATCCCCCATCATCATTTCAAAATAAGAAGAGGAGGAGCCTAGTATGGCCATGTCTTAACGCTTTTCTTATTATTTAATTTTGGTTTTCATCCTAACCATTCGATGATTGTAATGTTTTTAGTAGTTCCTGAGCCATCAGTGCAAGCCCCTATCCCTAAGTTTCATGCAAAACCATGGGTAGAGGCCCCAAACAAGGTGTAGTTCATGTGCAGGATGGCTAAGGACATCATCAACTAGTTCTAATAGAGATAGGTATGGACTGTATTTTATATGCCGTAGTTATTTGGCTATGTGATGGCCTATCTTAGGTTGTACATTATGTTTATGTTGCATTTTTATGTTTGTGAAGTGCTTTCTATGAAGTGGAATCCCAGATGAGACATGGAGATTCACTCCTTGCCAAATCTTCCCTGCAATGTATCTAGTGTACCCTTGAAGTTCTACTAGACTACTACTAATCTAGCAATGTTATGTGCAAAAATTTCATTGGAGCTAGAGAGGTCCAATGAATCCCTATGGGAGGAAGTTGTGGCTTTAGGAGAGAAGAATTAATGATAGGAGAAGATGATTAGAGATCTACAAGACTGAAAGGCCTTTGTGGAAGCCCAAGTGGCTAACTCAAAGGAATTGCAAACCAAGGAGATCACATGGGCCTACTACTAGCATATCATTTAGGATGAAGAAGAATTCTTATAGGAGATTGCAGAATAAAAAATGTAGATGGAACTCATCTTCTAAAAGGTTAAGGATTGGAAATATTATTACATTTGGGTCCTAGAGTGGGGTAAGAAACAAAAGGTCCACAAGTGACAGTATAAGGTGAATCATGGGGCATACCTCAAGTGGCTGAAGGAGGAGTTAGTTGAATGGCATAAGAGAGAGATCTTCATTGAGGGGATCTAGGTGGATGGTGCTTATTAGCTTTTTGAGAGTATTTTCACTATGGAGAAATCCCCTACTCCTCAGATTACAACTATTGTAGGTGAGACTTCTATGGCTGCTATTACCTAGAAGCCACCTACTTGGACTACAGTAGACAAGACTAGCATTCTTTCAACATTGATCTTGGGGATGTTGACTGGGTTAACATGATAGAGGACTAGATCCCCCATCATTTGGAGGAAGGCCTTCCACATCTACCCCTAGAAGTTATGGGGGTAGAATCCCCACAAGTTAGATGTATTTTATGTTTTAGTTTTTGTTTTAAGTTATGGATTTGGCTATTGGTCACTATCTAGCTATATATGATTGTATTTTAGGAATTAGGAGACATTGGTGACCCTAGCAGTGAGGATGGAGATGACCCACAAGTTCCTCCTCTAGATGCCCTTCAGCATCCTTCATTTCCTCATTCTCAGCTTGTTGGCTATATTACTTTTATTTTTATGTTCATGGCTAATGTTAGCCAAGACTATGTTATATGTGATTGTTATTATTTTTTAACATTTTTACCACATAGTGTGGCCATGGCTATGTATGTTATGGATACTTTAAATTTAAATTTAAAATTTTGGTTTCATTTTTGCCTATATATATTATTGTAGTGAATGTTGTAAATGTTATAATCCTTGTGACTAGCTATATTAATGTTCTTGGTTATAAATTTAAATGGCTAGTTGATGCAATAATAGGCTAAAAAAAATATAATAAAAGAGAAATTTGCCAATTTAGGCCATGGCAAGCATAGGTTGTATTGTTTTTTTAGTTTAAGGCCATGGCAGGCCATGTTGTGTTGTGGTTACTTTGCTAGTTTTAGGCTATGGTGGACCATGTTATGTGATTGTCTTTACTAGTTTAAGGGCCATGGAAAGCCATGTTGCCAATTGCAAGTCTTGGCAGACTATGATGCTAGTTTAAGGCTATAGTGGGCTATGGTGAAAAAGAAGCTTATATAGTTTTTTGGCAATTTTATGTTTTAAAGTTTTAAGGATTTTTTTATTTTTATAACATGAATTAAAGAAAGGCTATAATAGGTAAGTAAAAATGTGAATGAAAGTAGAAACTTAGGCTACATGCATAAAGAGTAAAAAAAGTACATAAGAAGATATAAAAAATTAAGAAAGAAAGGTTAGGTTACATGGCTATTGATGCATATGGTAATAAGGGCATGGAAAGGTTAATGTGCACTTCACTTATGTAGATTATTCCTAATCTTTGAAAGATTAGGAAATGAATAAGGTCTACTTTGCATAAGTTTGTATTTCCCATCACCTTCACTAATTATGTTGAAAGGGAGCTCATCCCATAACAGATCTTGTTGCTAATCTTTATTATCATTGGCATTTTGTTCCCTCTTAGGTTGATGGATTTCATGGCTATGAGCTTCTTCTTGAAGCTCCACTTTAGACCCTTGCTCTATGTTCGCATTGTTAATAGCCAAGGGAACTGAGCTATCACCATGAATGATGATTTCACCTCCCTTGTAAGGAAGATGAATTTCTTGATGGATGGGTAAGGACATGGATCATAATTAAGTCAACCACGCTCTTTCCAAGATACACTTGAATCCTGATGTCTCCTCTACCACCAAGAAATTGGAAATTGTGGGAAATTACTCCCCTACCATAAAATCCAAGGAGATGGACCCCTTGACCACAACCCTAGATCTATTAAAAGACTTGAGGGTAGATATTGATGTATGTTGTATCTACTCAGTTAGGCCCAAGCATTCAACAATGGTGCATGAGATGGCATTAGTTGTGGCTCCATCATTAACATGCATCCGATGCACTTTGAATTACCCTATATGTATGATTATGAACAGAGGAGCCCTAGTTACTTCACCATTTTATGGATTAACCTTGATTTTGCTATTGTGGAATAATAGGGGTGTTTACTTCTCCTCTCTTGGTGAGGGAGGAACCATCCCTACATGGATGGATTCTTCATTAGTGGAGATGTCCTTACTAATCAGGATGAAAGTCAACATTTTGACTAGTCTCTCACAACATGTGGCAGAAGTCATGATCAGGTCATACAAGCATAGAGTTGTATTTTTTTACTTGAAAGATTACTTGACTTGATCAATTGCACTAAGAAATTTTTTATTATTGTCCTTGGGCTTGTTGACCTTGGTTGTGCTTCACTTCCTCCATGCATTCCAAAATACGAACTTTGGCTTTAGTTTGTCATGATTGGGGCTTTTCCTTGTTCTATTGGTTATGGATCTTGGTGTCATTCTATGGATTTTTGGTTGGAGTGAGTTTGGTAGAGGAGGTCATGGGTATAGCTGATATGGGAGTGGATTTCAATGGGCCCACTTCATGTCATGCCTTCACCTACTTGTCATCCTTGTTGTTAGGCTTTTGCATTCACCTCTTTCCTTGCTTAGTTTAGGTCTTATGGTTGCCAGCCATTGGTTGTGAGGAAGAGGTAGTAGCATTAGCCATCACATGAGGTAATTGTATAGTTGGTTGGGTTGTGTTAGGTTGAGCTACTATGATGATAAAAGGATCCCTTGGAGGTTCTTATGATGGTACTCTTATAACAAAGGGGATCTTGAGCTAGTGGAAGCTGAAGAAGCCCTTTCATCACAAAGGGATACTTAGATCATGAATGGTTCTCTTGAGGGTCTCTGATCATCATCAATATTGAATGTTGAAATAACATAATGACTATCATTAGCATTGAATGGGTCTTTGTAAATTGACATAAAATAATTTTATGGTTGAACTAACTTGGAAGCATCTAAGACTAGCTTCCTCTTATTTATCATCCTTTTTAGGTCATCCTTCAGTGTAAGGCAGATGTTTGTGTCATGACTAAGTAGTTGGTGATAATGATAGAAGTAGTCTAGTTTGAAGTACCTAAGTAGTTAGGGATCATGCTTTGTTGCTTGAGTGGGATCCTTGGCTATTTTGCATAGCTACTCATTTTTCTTTTGAGTGGCTTCAGTCATTGGTTTATATTAAATGCATCCACTCTTTAGTAGTTAGTCTAGAAACTTGGATGGCTTTATAGGTAAGGTAGTGTACTTAGACCTATCCTTTATTTTTAAGTTGGATCTAGTTATTATCAATCTAGTGGCCCTAGAGGTTGATGGTTGGTTATCGTGATCATTAGTGGGAGCCTTGGATGGGTTGGCCCTTGGTCCTTGGATTGTGGTCTTTGCTTCTTTGTTCACAGTTGCTACGGCCATGTTGTTTTGTTTGTTCTTCTCTTTGTCTCTCCATGTATGCTTATTTTTATATACTACAGAGGCTAGATCATCTCTAGCCTTTGTAGCATCCACTATATTCCTGGTTTGGAAAACTACTTGGCTGAGGGAATGCAGGTCAATATAGTAGAGCTTTGACTTGATAAAGTTGTTTACCATCCCCTTGAATATGACTAAAAGATGGCCCTTAGTAATGCATTTTGGTATTTCATTCAGTAGTCCATTCCACCATTGAATGAACTTTTGCATAGGCTCAAGGGCTCCCTACTTGACCTTCATGAGTAGATCATGCATGGTGTCAAGCTTCAAGTTATACTTGGAGTTGTTGACAAACTAGGCTATCAAGTCCTCCATAGAGTACATGGATCCTCTGGGTAATGCACAGTACTAATCAAGTGCTTTCCAATTCAAAGACATAGGGAAAATCCACATGATAGTATGATGCCATTGCTATGATAGCAAACACTCAAATCTAAAGGTTATAAGGTGAGCATTAGGATCACCTTCTTTATTGTACTTGCAAAATTAGGAAATAGGGACACTAGGAGGAAGTGTCAAGGGTGGGACCATAGGCATGATGGAATCATCTTGGTAGAAGTCGATAATCTTGATAGTTTGTGAAGTAGAGGCTTTAAGCCTTTTCAACACCTCCATCAAGTCCTAGATCATTTGGAAGGCTTAATCTAGGCCTTGTGGTAGTCCTATTGGTTGTGAGGCATGCACATATGGTTGTATCATCTATTGTAAAGCTTGTGGCCTCACTATGGATTGTAGGATAGAAGAAAGAGGTTGTGCCATGGTCATAGCTTGTGGGGCAAACAAAAAAAAAGGATGTTTGTGTTAATACTTAAGGCACAAATGGAATAAATGGGAGGTACAGGGTTACAATAGGGCTGCAATAGGGCTATGGTGTACCATGCGGTACAGGGTTGTAATGGGGTTGCAATGTACTATGTGGTGTAGGGTTGCAATAGGGTTGCCATGTATCATGTGGTGCAGGGTTGCAGTGTACCATGCAGTGTAGGACTACCTCTCTACTAGTGTGGTGTGCTTTGGGTCTTGTTCACCCATGGAGCTAAGTGCTAAGATGCCAAAGTGCAAAATGCCAAATGAAAGTGCCAACTACCCCACTGGTGAAAAATGAAAGGCAACCCCTAAAACATTGGGGTGTAGAGGTATTTATAGGGCTATGGTTAGCCCAAAATGTGGATCAGGTGCCATGTGGTAGTGCAGTAGGTGGGACCAAAAGAAAAATTCAGAAAATTTTTTAGGTTTGGAGGTGACCAAAAAAAGTTCAAAAAATTTCTAACTCTAGCTACTAAGCTTGTCCCATGTTATGTGTGGAACATAGGATGCCGACTACTACTCTCATCCTATGTTACATGCGAAACACAGGATGCTGGCTACTACACTTGTTCCATGTTATGTGTAGAACATAGGATGCCAACTGCTACGCTCATCCCGTGTTACGTGTGGTACATGGGATGTTGGCTATGCTCTAGAGTGTAGCAGGAGGGGTAGCCTCAGGAGTTAGAAAATCTTCCAAATGCCTCTTCCATGCTAAGCTAGCTTAATAATTTCTGGTTTGACACTTAGGCAAAACTAGCCATTGAGGTGTTGGCTATGCTAGCTACACTCCAGAGCATAGCAAGAAAAATGGGAGCATAGCACAACACTTAGAAAAATTTTTGTAGCTTGCTACACTTATCCTGTGTTACACACAGGATGTGTAACTCAGAAGTTAGAAAAAATTTTGCAAAATAGCTATCCCATGTTGGCTATGTTGGCTATGCTCTAGAGTGTAGTAGGGGAAATGGGAGTGTAGCATAACACTTAGAGAAATTTCTGCAGTTGCTCTTGACACTGAAATTTTTTTTGCAAGATAGGCCTTCATGCATGCTACAATAGGGAGTGTAGCACCAACACTTAGAAAAATTTGTAGAAAGTGCCATTGTTTTGACACTTAGAAAAAGTTTACAAATCTAGTAGTTAGAGCTGACTATACTCAACACTTAGAAAAATTTGGGCAAAGTGCCACTGTTTTCACACTTAGCCAAATTTGTAGTCGAGATGCTGAGACCTAAAATTTTGTGGTGTTTCAATGGTCCCTCTTTGTTGATGTCTAGAGGAGTGGCTTGAGAGATGTCAATAAAGAATTGCAAAACACCACAGTAGACATAACACCAACATTGCTTGTTGCTACTTAATCAGGTGATGCTTCATCATACTCAAGAGTGCTAAGGGGATAAGGGTATGTTGAGGGACAAGGGGTATAGGCAATGCTAGGGAGATGAAATGTAAACTAGAAAAATAACATGCAAATAGTGTATCCTAATGTAAGATGCAAATTTAGCATAGTTGATGGTGACCATGGTATGAAGTGGCTTGTCTTTGAAACGTTGACCTCTCATCGGAGTGCTTATGAGAGAGTCAAAGTCAATCTATGCATTATCAATTTTCTTGGGGATGTGATTTTCCTTGTTTTCCTTCTTTTTTTTTGTAATTTTTTACCTTTTTTTTTGCTTTTCCTTCTTTTCTTTACTACAAGGTGAACCCTCGTTGGGTTTAGCTTACTACTAATTACTAGTTGCAAGGTGTGGGCCATCAAGTAGATGGGATTTGTTTTGATGCAACCACATTGTGTCTGTACAATAGGTGTTTCCTTCCTAGGATGAGTTGCGTTACATCTGCATGGGCCTTGACTAGCCAATAGAGGTTACCCACGAGATGAGTTGCATTATGTTTGCCATGGGTTAGATAGTTGACATGAGGAGAATGACATATTCATCATAGTGCATATGCATAAGAGGGATGTGCAATTGTGAGTATGCAAGGGATTAGAGGCTATTGGGATAAAGGAGTGGATGTGCATAGGTTGTAATGGGATGAGGGGGATGTGCACTCTTGAGTGGATTAACTAGTCCAATCATGCACATCGGAGCAATGTAGCGACTTACTGCTGCAATGAGATGCATCTCTGCATGACCACCTCTGAGGCTTCATCCTGTAAACACAACTCAGAAGACAAGAAAACCAAAAAATGTGAAATGCAAGTGCAAATGCCAGGTGTGAAGATGTTGCAAGTGTTGGATGTGAAGATGTTACAAATGCATCAAATGTTGTGGTAATTGCAAGTGTTTAGGAAGCCACTAAAAGTGCCAGAGTGATGATGTTCCGAGTGCTCCAAAGGTTGCATTGATGTCAGGTGCTCTAATAGATCAGCAACATGCCAGTTTAAAGTCCTGGTAGACTATGAACCCAAATTAAGCTCCTGGTAGATTGTGATATAATAGTTTATAGTCCTAGAAAACTACTGGATGCCAATTTAATGTTGTAGTAGATGGTGGATATTGTTCCCGTTTAACATCATGACCCAAGGACGATCTGTGCTAATTTCTAGTTATAGTAAACTATCAATGCTAGTTTTTTGCATCATGGCAAACAAGTGCTTACCTTGCTTGTGAGAGGTGCAATGTTGCATGCATAGTCATGCTATGTGACTACAAGATCCTACAAAAATCAACCAGAAAAAATAATATCAAGTGGTATTGTCATAAACAGAGTTAAAATGTACAAATAAAGGAAAGTAATGCAAAAAGTGATAGTTTTAGGTCATTCCAGGTTGCGTGTGCTAGTTTAAGGCCATTTTGGGCCATGTGTTTTTGTAGTTTTATGTTTTTTTTTTTAATTTTTATGTGTTTATGATGTTTTTCAAATGTAATGCATAAGCTAAGTGGATGGATGCATAAACAAAGTAGAACTGCATAAATAAAGAGAAGCAGTATGTAAACTAGATAAGTAGGTGAAATGTAAATGCATGAACACATGCAATGCAAGCAAAAACCAAAAATGCGTGGCCTGTGGAGCCAAGGGGTAAGCAGGTGCTTAGGACATTTTTGGTCAAGGGAGTGTCTTGATTAGGTAGTTGTTTCCTCATTTGGTTTGGATTAGGGGATGCGTAGGGCCTAGGGTCCTCTAGAAAGCTATTGGCTTTAACCACTCGTTTGGGTGTATTAGCCTTATGTGTTGCATTAGTTGCCTCAGATGAATCACCAAGAAACTCCACCTTTGACACTTGCTCCATGTTTATGTTGTGGGTAGCTAGAGGGGGGATGTTATCACTATGGATGATAACTTGACCATCTTCATATAGAAGGTGGATTTCTTAATTGATGGGGGAGGAGAATATTTGTAGTTGGGCTAGCCAAGGCTTGTCCAGGATTAGGTTGAAGCTTGGCATCTCCTCTATAAGAGTGAAATCTATGCTAGTGGGGAATTGCTCTCCTACCATGAAGGCTAAGTTGATTGCTCCCCTAACAATGACGCATGATCCATTGAAGGATTTTAGACACATGGATTTGGTTAGCTTGATTTCATCTGCTAGGCCTAGCTTGTCGATGACAAAGTACAAGACTACATTTGTTGCTAGACCATCATCAATGTGCACTCTATGAATGGTGCACTACCCAACACATATGCTAATGGACAGTTGATGAGACGTGACATGCACAGTGCTGCGATATCGTGGTCCGCTACCATATCTATAAATAAGAGGTGGAACTCCCCTTATTTCCCAATCCTGGCTAGAAGTAGCGAAGCTCTGGCA
>MNCI01034858.1:104593-146244 GCA_015680685.1 Gnetum montanum | reverse complement strand
TTCTGTTGGGCTATCAAACATTAAGCGTTTTTGGATTACCAAGTGCTACTCATATACTCGGGGTGGTTGTGATTGTGTTCATTAACAACTAAAAATTAATTTCTTAATTAAAGTTCATTAAAGTGAAGTTCCTAAAAATAAAGTGCATGAATATTAAATGCATCAAGGAAGCATTAATCTATTCTTTGTGTTTCAAGGATGATAAAAAGGATTCATTTTTATTCCCCTCACATTGCTATGCTTAAGTACATTAGTGTTCGAATAAAGATCTGTACACAGTTAGACTCTTACTATGGGCACTCAGAAAATATTCTAAGTTTGGAGAAAAAAAACTGCAAGAGCTTTGCTATCTATGCCAAAAATTGATGAAAAACTATATCAAAAACTATTTCGATTATGAGCCAAAGCGCTATATTTATAGGCTGGTAGATACCCCGTGATATCAAATATTCAACATTGCATCTTAGGCTTGAATATTGGGTATTTGATATCAAGGCTCTGATATCAGAGCTAGTCAAAACATGATTCATCATTCCCCCACAACTAAATGAAAACTTGTCCTTGAGTGAAGAAGAGGAGGAACAAGTTTCTTACAAAATATTTGGAAGGTATAGGATTATTGACTAATATACAAACTGACACAGATGGAGCAAACAAATTTGAAGTGCCCAAGTGTATAGATTGCAATCTTTTACAAAATTGGATGTTCATGATAAGAGAAGGGAACACCTTGGACAAAACTAACATCCACTCCTCTAGCAGCTAAAGTGCAAGAAAGAAGATTCAATGATCATGAAGAGTCCTCATCATGTGATACTACTACATCATCCGTGGTGAAGATAGTATTACTTCCAATACATGCTTTTGGCTATAGTCACAATAGAATTGGGAATTAGTATGCAATGTGTAAGACCTAGTTGTTAAGTACCTTGTCTCATCAGTGGTTACAGTTGACTAGGTTGTGATTATGGTAGATTGATTTCTTTAGTAGTTTTAGTGGGAAGAATAAAAAATAGGGTAAAATGGATAAGCGGTTCATTAAATTTGAAAAAGTTCAAATAGGATGAAATGCCTAAAGAGGATGTAAGAATTCACAACAGTAACAATAAAAGGTTTCACTAAAAAATGTTGTGAAGATGTACACAATTAGATGTCATTGATGAGGTAAATAAAAGGATTATATAAGTGTCTAAGGATAAAGAACTTAACTAACCCAACCAAAAGATATGCAAGTGGGTCCTTCCCAAAGCAAGCACAAGCCTTGTATTACCCTTGCATAACTTCAAACCAAGGAGTCCATGGATCTTGTGGATGATTAATGGTTACGAAAGGTTAAGTACAAAAACCCAAAAGAAAATACCTAAGAATTTCGACACATCAAACTAGGACTTTCAACAAGAACATGAAATTGATAGTGAGGTAAAACATGGAAAAAATAGATGGATGAGAGAGAGTGAAATGGAGTTCTTAATTAAGGTTACATAAAGTCCCTTGTGAATTTTATAGTTAAATGACTTGATAATATTAATCCTTAGTCCAGATCAAAACTAACCACATTTAGTGACTTTCCATCACCATTTACACCCCCCAACCCCGCCTCTTGCGAGACACAAAAGTACATCCATAGAACAACTAGCGTTCCTTATTAGAGAAGAAAAGAGAAGTAGGAAGTTAGAAAGGGCCTTAGTTAGAGGGGACCTTTAGGCATGGTTAACATGTCTTTCTAGTCCCATAACTAGTGCTTGTAGCGTATTTATTTTGTCTAAGAGGTGTTCTTTAAATTTCCATAATTTTTCTTTGAAATGGAAACCATACCATAAAAAGACTTATTCATTTATTGTGTCTAAGGTATATGCTTTGAATTCCCATCATTTTTTTATTTTTTTATGAGAACCACACTATGCAAAGACTTATTCAACTTCCTTTTATTGGTTGACATAGAATGGTAAGAAATCCATGAAACACACATTCATCCTAGCAACTAGAAAGGTACAAAGAATACTAAATCCCCTTGAAGTCACAACCTATTCAAACCTTTAAATTCCTTTCCAATTTCAAAAACAACCAAAGTCACAAATTTGTTATAGTTTTGTTAATGAAAAAGGGATTGCACATTTCTAAAACAAGAAAAACCATAGAGTTTGTGGATGGGTGGATGTTGTAGACTCATTTCCTATTGCATAAACAAGAAACTATGTCCTACTTATCAATAACAAAATTCAAAGCTAAAATGTAGACACCAACAATCAAATAAAAAAATAGTACATACCACCATCAAGCAACCAATTACCACTGTGCCTGACACTTATTAACAAAAAGTTAGAAAATCAACTAGAATAAAAGAAAATATAAAATAAAGTGTAAAATATTTATGAAATAACAAATTTACTAATGATGTTATAAAAAAAATTAGAAAAGATTAATAACATGAAAACAAAAAGATGTAAAATAAAGAATGTGTTAAACAAAAGGTCGTAAAAGCAACAAGATGTAAAATAAAAATGTGTAAAACAAAAAGATGAAAAACTAAGGAGTCAATTATATAGTTAGCATGGATGGCCATGTCCCCCACAACTAAGTTGAAAGGAGGAGATTTGAAATATTGAGCATGGTTGTTCATCTAATGAGGCATGTGTTTTATTAGCTGGATTATGCTTGTGGAAAGGTTTGACTTGTTGTATGGTGACTAGCTATTTTTTGTTTGGGCTCTTAGGTTTGTAAATCATCATGGCCCTACAAGAAAAAGTTTCATAAATTATATATGGTCCTTCCCATAATGTCTAGAAATTATTTCATTGAGGTACATGTGTGGGATTCTAGTAGAGAACCTTATCTCTTAGTTGAAACTTCACTTTGTTGATTTTAAGGTCATGGTGCTTTTTGTTGTATGCCTTGTGCAACTCATTAGATGATAGGGCCACCAATCTATTTTTGTTTAGCAAGTTGAGATTCATTAATCTTTCTTTCTATGCTTGACTCAAGTTAAGGTCAAGGTCATAGGCTATTGAAAATGTATGGAGCTTGGATTGAATAGGAAGTATTGGTAATTTTTCGTACACAAGCTGATAGGAAGAGTTGCCTATAGAAAGTTTCCATGTTGAGTGATAGGCCCAAAGGGCATTGTTGAGTTTCGTGCTCCAGTATTTTCTATATTTGTTGATAGTTCTTGTTAGAATCCTTGTGATTTCTCTCTTGGTAACCTTAGCTTGACCATTGGCTTGGGGGTGGTAGGGTGTTGTGAGTTTATGTTTAATCCTCAAGTGTTACATGAGCTTCCGAAAGGTAGTGCCTATAAAGTGAGTTTCATTATCCAAAATTAATGCATGTGGCACATCACACATGTTTACAACATTTTGTTGTATTAACTGAGCAGTAGAAGAAGATATATAGTTTGTGAAGGTTGCTACTTCTGCCCATTTCATAAAATAGTTAACAATGACTATGATGTACACCTTTCCATTTAACATGGGCATGATGGGATCTGTGAAATCAATGCCCTAGATGTTAAAGGGTTTCAATGGTTGAATCCATTATTGAGGTCCCTCCATTCGAGTGGTCATTCCATCATCTCGTTGGAAACATTTACAAGAGTTGATATATTGATGAGCATCCCTAACAATTGTTGGCCAATAGTACCTTGCTATCAGGATTTTAATGGCTGTGTGTCTCCTAGCATAGTGGCCTTCGCAAGGACCTTCATGATCATCTTAGAGAACACATAGTTGATCAGCATTAGGGACACACCAACAAACCAAGCCATTAGTGCACACCTTGTAGAGGTGTTTGTTGATCTCGATGAATCGTTTTACCTAGTGAAGAAACTACTATTTCTTCTAGTGGTCCAACCCTTGTGGCATCTCTTAGATGAGAAGATAGGTGAGAATGCCATCATACCGTTTAGGCTCATTGGCCAATTTTTTAGTTATAGCCCCAACAAAGAGGAGTTCATCAAGAAACATATTAGATAGTGGGTTTCCTCTTTGTTGTCCCATTGTAACCAAGACAAGTGATTTGTGACCATATTCTTAGTGCCCTTTTGATCTACCATCATGAGATTGAATTCCTATAAGATCACCAACCACCATATGACATTGGGACTCATCATTGGCTTATTCATCAGGAAGTGTATGGCATTTTGATTCATGTGCACAAACACCTTGTATCCAAGCACATAATGCTTGAACTTTTCTAGACCAAACACCACTACCATCAATTCTTTTTCAAGATGGGTTGTGGTGATATATTTAGGAATGTTGAAGATATTTAGAATCATTTTCCTAGATTCATAAAATTTATCTAATACTTCCTTATGTTAGTTTACATTCATCATCTTGGTTTTTCTTGAATCAGCCCCCACAAGCTCTTGAATGTCTGGGATAATAGTGAAGTTTGGAATGGGTGTTACAAGGGCTTTCAAAGCTTCAAACATTTTATCTATGACCAATTATACAACTATTTGTCTTTCTTAGTATGGCATGATCACCATAGTTTCCCTATCTCCTTACTCTAGTAGTATTAGAAATTTTATTAAAAAGTCTAAAATCATAGGAATTTTTAAAAGAAAGGTGATGACAACATCTCCCATAGGATTGATAATTGCTAGAGTACTACTCCTAGACACATTGAATAAATTTTACAAATCATCTTGCTGCTAGCTCATTATTTAGAAAAAAAAACTTCTTGTAAGTGGCTCATTATGGGGCAATAGTCTTGCAATATGATAGGCAATATGACTTATCGCATTTTATTATGGCTCATTTGATGACTTGAGCTTGATGTACTCAAACTTACACTAGCACCTATATGATGAAATATTTTATAAAAGAACTATGATATCATAGATATGACATCATAGCTCAATATACGATGCCATAGATACAATGTAGCTAAATATAGCCATGTCTATAAATATGAGCCCACCATCATGTCAAAGGATAATTTTTTGCCAATCCTTAGTGGAATTCTTGGATTTTTTTCTTGAACTTAGAGTTGTGAATGCTTTTAGTGGTGAATTACAAGTGTATGACATCTTTATTTAAGTGGATTATTTTTGGGCACAATTCATGAACAATAATAAATATTGAGATTTTTCTTCATCATTACAATATTACAAATAGAATAGATTGTCCTTTAACACCTCATATATAATCTTCATTGCTAATAACACATCTACACTATATGTATAGCATGATATTATTGACATGAGCACTTATAAATCATAACTATGCTTGTAGGTCATTTATTAGTTGATGTTAGTGCCTGTGATATATCATCTTACTAACTAGGCTTAGGTTAGAAAGGTATTACTTAAATAAAATTAAAAATTATGAATAAAATAAAATGCAACATATGAAAATTATAGGATGCCAAGAAAAAAAAGTAACAAGAAAAATGATAGACATTCATAAAAATACATGCAAAGGAGTAGAAAAATGTAGGATAAGATAAAAGAAAAATGTTTAAAAATAGTGACAATTGCCTCCTATGTACAAAACCTAACTTATCCACTAATAATAAATAGTTTGATATCCTATTGCCTAAGTCCAAATTACAATAAATGAATCCTCTAAATCAAAATGATAGGAAAGGTCATAATCAAAATTGTAAGTTCAATGCACTTGAATATGAACTTGATGCTCAAGTGAGAATAATAAATAATAATAAATTGAGTTTGGCAGAAGAGATGGATGGCCCCATCAAGGATGATTTATGCTAGAAAACATATCAAGGAAAATTTCTTAGTAGATGTGTCATTGGAAAAATATTTTGCAAAAATGTGCTTTTATTAGCTAGACAGACTATCCATTGAATCACTTTCAAGTGTAGAAAGTGACAAACTCATGGAAAATATAGGTAAGAATTTTCCAAATCATGGACAATATTTGAATTTTTTACTATTTANTAAGAATTTTCCAAATCATGGACAATATTTGAATTTTTTACTATTTCTTTTCTCTTTTTTATGAAAAATTATTACAAGAAATTGATTATTTTAAAGTTTTGGGATGGTTTTTTTCATCCTTGGCCTGCTAAATATTATCAATGGATAAAAGAAAATTTTTAGGATTTGTCTTACCATTGGGTTTTATTGTGTGATTTGGATATGGATATGTGGACTGTTTTCATTCATAGGTGGATTTTAGAATTGTGGGGATTTTTGGTATTTCTAGACTAGAAGGGTTTTGATTGTAGATAATGGAAAGCATGTATTTTCACAAAACAAAAAATCACCAAATGTAACAGTAATTGATTTTCTATGGGGTGGAATTAGACATTTTAACATTATATTTGGCCAAATGCTTTAATGTGCTAAAGTTTGGCATCCAAAATAGGAACATTATTTTATATAGAATCTTGTATAAGTGCTTATTAAATTAATCCAAAATGCTATAGTGGCCCTACAAGAAGTTTTGAAGGCTTCAAGTGTGGAGAACCCACAACCCATCATAACACATCATGTAGAAGAAGGATTGGATTTTCATTACTTATAGGAAAGTAAAATAGATGAAGTAAGGATTATCACTACTATTTGCTACCTTTTCCTCAATGTGGTTTTTGTTTTATTAGATCTTCTAAAAGTTTACGTGGACTTTGGACAATTTGGAAATCTTATTTTACAGTTTCCATACTTTGGTCTAATTCACTCTCTTGTTGTCCAGATTTTAGGAACACTAGATTGGATTTTAATCAATGTGTATGGACCTTCCCAAATTAAAAATCCTACCTCATATTGGGAAAAAATTCCCTCAATAATAAAACACATTATAGACCTAGTATTTCTTATGGGTGATTTTAATTCTATCTTGAATTCCTATGAGAAAATTGGAGGGAAATAAAATGTCATAGTCCATATTCCTTTTATGAATGCAGTAGCAATATTAGGTTACATTGATATTGCTTTTTTAGGTGGATAGTATACAAGGTCAAATTAGCATCAAGATATAGCTAGAGTTCAATGAAAACTTCATGATTAATAGTAGTTAAGTTAGTCATCATAGCCACTAGCCTTCCAAATCATAGATTCTTCATTTCAAGGATGGAATGCTAGGATTTTTACATTGTTCAATGATTTCTTAAAGGGACACTTACTCTTACTAAGTATAATGGTGCTTACCTTCACAATGGCCTACTTTCTATTTGGGCCAAACTTATTTTCTAAATTATGAGATATCTCATCCTAGACTTCGAGTTTTTCTTACTAACTAGTGTTCTTTAGACTCTAGGCTAATTTTAGTATCTAGAACCTTTGAATGTAATTAACTTGCTTGAATGAATTTCTTTAACTCTTAGGTATATATTCATATGGTTGATCCTGTGGATTCCTCACTAAAGACTTTTGATGTGTCTTATCTAACAGTGATGTGATTTGCAACTTAGTCTATTTTCCCTCCTTTAGCTCTTTGAACTCTAGCTATTATGGTTCCTCAAGAGAGTATGCTTTCAATTGGGTTTGTGGACCTATTGCTTCAGTGCTATCAACCCTTAGAGGTTCTTCTTCCATTCCTCTTTTCATCATTTGCATCTACTCATTTCTCCCCTAGCTCTCTAATGTAGGAAGAGGTGGTCCAAAATTCTAATAGCAACTTAGACAAGTAGGTAGGTGCTCATTACTCCTATTTTCTGCAAATCCATGCTTATTAATAAATATATTCCTATGTGTTGGTCCAAATGGCTTATAGGCCTCACACCCATTAAACTTGCTCGATGTTCCTATGAATCTCCTTAGTGTTTACAATATTAACATGTTAGTTTTCCTACATAGATCCCTATGGACTTTGCCTATTCTAGGCCTATCTCACAACTAGAGCCCATTCACATTGTGGTTCAATTCTTTTTTGGCTTCTACTTTTAGGTTCATAGTGCATTAGGTATGTATCAAGGACTCTTCTTCCTTGCCTTCTTTGACTGTTAACTTACATGGCCTATGCCTATGACTTCCTTATTTTGTATGACACAAGGATTCAATGCAAAAATTTCTAGAAGATTATATATTTTATGGGTTGGATGAAGTCATCCCTTATGTGTTCATTATTCCAATAGCCACCAACTCTCCCTTTCCCTAGGTACATTTTCATCCAATTTCATCAACATCTCTTTCCCTCCTTGTGATTATTCTTAATAGAGTTCCATGCATTGTGAATGTTTCTAATATCTTCCATAAGGGTACAAACATGATGAATCCATTAAATACATGCATAATGCTAACAACATAAAAGAAAATTTGTTGAAAGATCTCCAACAACTATGAAGCTTAGTGTCTTATTTATGGCTACCTGCAACTTTTATTTAAATTTTTCTTTGATTTTGCATAAGATATGATGTTTTAGATTAGTGTTATTTAGTTCAATCAATGACATCTTTGTAATTGTGTCCTTGGCTGTGACCCTTGCATTTTGGTGTTATATGCTTTAGCTTACCTTGTAATTTCCACTATCCTCCCTAGGCATTTTTCTAGCAATCACGTAATGGTTTTTCCATCTACCTATGTTAATGGAATTTTTAAATGTTGAGGTATGAATCCTATTTTAATATAATTAACTTGCCCTTTTCCTTAAAAAATGTCATGTAACTATTTAAATAAAACTGTAACGTATTCCATTGAGTTTTAAAATACAAAATGTTTCACTTTGAACACCTCTTAATGTAATACCCTCATTTATTATTTATTGGACATTTTTCATATTAGTTTTCTTTAACAAAAATAGTAAATTTTTTATCTAAATTTTCTTCATATTGACTATAATTTATTACTACTAGCAAATGACTTAGTTTAGAAGGAAAATAAGAAAGTAGTTATAAGGTATTATTAAAGGATGCTCCTTTGGTGGCATAGAGTGAATTATAGAAATACAAAAGGTCATTTAATGTTCATTTGGGACAAAAGTACTACTATATTAGATAATTATTAAGAAATTCCTAGAAAACATAGGACAAAGTGACAATGAGTATGTTATCTAGTCAATGAAATGAAGAAACGTGGAAAATATAATAAGCTACCTCCTCAAGGATGTTCCAAACTATTAAGGATATGGTGTATTATATCAAGCTTAACATTCTAAATAAGGTCTATATTATGTAATACCATGAGTAACAATTTACACTATCATATTCTTGTACATTTAAATACTTAATAATCTAAAAATTTGTTAAGTTCTTCTCTTAACTTATGTTAAGTAATTTTATCTATTTGGAATGTCTATTTTATTAACCATCATAATAGTTTTCTCAAACTTATATGTACTTTTTGTTCTTTCATTCAAAATGTATAACACACAAGACATGTCATCTGGATTAAGTTGAAGTCATTTTACACACATTAAGTTTATATTAAAAACATTTGTCCTTATAAACACTATAGATAATCAAGTGTTTATAATATATCTAAAATCACTAACTTTTGTCATTAATATAATTCAACATAATTAATTTTTAATTTTCTTTAGCCTTGTGATCATTGTGTCACTAAACTTAACACAAACAAGCCAAAGTTCATTTAGTCACCAAGTTAACGCAATCATCGATATTGCAAAGGGGTGGTTATTCCAATGTTTAAAAAACCACTATATAAAATCATTGCAAGTTATTTTTAGAAATACAATTGGAAATACATCATTATTGTAGGTAATACTATAGCAAAGATCTTTAATGAAGGTAAAGAAAATTTTATTTTAATAGATACACATGATTGCAATAATTTTCATGATTCTTACTTAGAAAAATTATTACCAACATTCAATAATATCATGAATGAACATTTTACTATTAGCAAATATCTTAGTACATTTATTGAATAGTAATAATTTTTATTGTACAAGAACTCTAATTTCATTTAAATAGATTTCATTATTTCTAAAGGCCAACCTTAATAGCACCTTTATTTATTTCTTATATAGTAAGTTATGTCATTTATGGAAAAATAATTAAGATGATTGTAACCAATTTTTTACTATTATTAATACAATAAATATGAATTTAGGCAAAATAAAAGATCTCATATCAAATCCAAAAGTAATGCAATCTTATGATAGGAAAAAAGAATAGATGCTTCCTTGCTCTGGTAATATTAATGTCATACCATGTAGAGATAGAATAATAATAAGCATTAACAATGAATAAGTATTCATCTTTTTCAGAAGCAACAACTAGTGATTGTAACATTCCATTCTTTGTTAAGGATAGAATTGTGTTATTAACAATGTAACTAATCTTTGAAAGAAGAGGTGCCTTGTTATGAAGAGTTGTAACTATTCGCAGTACCCTTTGAGGATGGGTTTAACCTATGACATTTAAGGCTAGGACTTAGAGGTCATGCCAAAAATGGAGTTGTAGAGCTAGAATGGTGAGTGATAAGAGTTGGGTGAAGTAGGATAAGAAGGGATTGATCACCCCTTCAATCTTATGATCTAGCTGTGCTGACAATGCAAGATTGCCTCTAAGGATCATAAGTGTCCTAGGAAGATAACTTAGGGCCATTGACAATGTACTTAGATAAATTTCATTAATAAAGTATATTGTTTATTTTCCTTCTTATTCCATTCTTCTGCCATTACTTTTACATTTTAATCCATTATTTGAATTATTTAAATGTTTAACAATGATTCTACATGATTGATGATCATAATCATTGAGATTCAAGTACGGAATATTACATTTGGTATTAGAGAAAACCATGGTCTAGAAGCCAAAAGTGGATTAAAGAAGAAAAAATCGTAAAAAAAGGTTCTATTATTGATAAAAAAGAAATGAAGTACATCAATAAAGAACATGGAACATAGAAAAGAGTAAACATGGACAACATAGGTTAGATTAAACATCCAAAAGTAAAAGACTAATGAAGATCCTTGGTAACTTTTGCTTAAGCCATCCACTCTTCCTTGGTGGCATCATTCTTTTGAACTATATCCTAACATCTAGCCAAGCCATCATAGAGTTGCTTCATTGTAGAGTTGTTGAATGTACTTGATTGCATTCTTTGTAGTAGCCTTTGCCTTGTTGGACTTTTTATTTTCTAACTCTAACAAGTTGACTTGAGTTACCCGTTATGCCATGTCCTCTTGCCATTCTTTCTCCTTTCTCTGCACACATAAAATAAGGGTTATAAGCAAAAGGTAAGAAGAAGAAGAAAAATAAATATAATAAAAAAAGCATTACTTACATTAAGCCAACCATTTTCAATTTAGAGGATATGTTCATGATTATATAAGTGCTAAGCCAAGCAAGCAGTGTTTTCCAATTTCCCTAGAATTTGTTTAGGATTCTTGGTAATCTCTAGCGCATCTTTTAAAACTATATGAAATGTGGAGGAATAACCAAAATTCACTAATTCATAGTTGCTCTTAAAGTCACAGGACTTGGATTCTCTTAGGATATATGACTCCTCACAAATAGAGTGTAGAGTATTCTTAGTGATTTGATTGCTCATATTATGAAGAAGAATGACTTTCTCCTCTACAAAAACCATCATTTATCCTAGAGAGTAGGAAAAGCCTTTCATGGTAACTAAAGAAATTATGTTGATGGAAATGGATATAGAAGGAGGGATCACCAATACAAGTTGTGGGCTCCCAAACAAACTTGAACTTTTTATTAAAATTACCCATGGGGAATTTACCTATGGAGACTTCGTAGGGGGTTTATAGTTCCATCAAACCTAGACCTATGTAAGGATTCCTTTCCCAACTCTTGAATAAAGTATTATTGACCTAAGGATATACACAACACAAAATGTGGAAACAAAATTAAAAAGGGAAGTATTCAAAACTTAACAAGTAATTTCAATTTACCTTTGGTTCCTTTCCCTTTTATATACCACTCAATCCTTGTCCACTTGAAGCTTGCCCAGTGCACTATTTTTGATTAAAATCAAAGATATTAAATATAGATACATATATATAGATATTCATGCATCCATCCATACATACATATATACATAAATATATAATAACTATAAAAAATATGATGATGAGCCTTTACCTTGCCTCATTCCTCCTTGGACTTTCTTTTCCATCACCTCTTCCTGATTCGATCTATAGCCCAAGGTTTACTAGCATATGAATACCGTGAAAAAAAATAATTAATAAAAAATACACACACACACACATCATATGTATCTTATGGATTTTTGGCCTATGTGAGAGTTTTCTAATCTTTCTTGAAACCATCAATTTGACCTCTAACAACTATCTCTTCCTAAAAAAATTTGAGGTAAAGCCAAGCTTGTAACGATTGAAGTTATTGTTTGAAATATCATAACTCAAGATCAAGGTCATAAGTAAGGATACACAACAAAAAATATAAGATTTTTTTGGATTTCTCTTAATGGCAACCATAAGTTTGATGGTAAGGAATAAATTTCAAAAACAAGAGAGGGATCAATCATACACCAAGAAGATTAAATAAGTAGTAACATGGTGATGAAACATGTTTTCCAATCACCACGACATTGAGTATCTGATGTTGGGTATGTGACATCGAGGTCTTGATGTGACATTAGGTATTTAGCATTGGGGGGTATACGCTAGTCTATAAATATAGCACCCAAGCTCTTGATTTAGTAGTCAACTTTCAATTTTCAATTTTTAGTAAAAGTTGCAAAGCTCTTACAGTTTATTTTCTCTAAAGTTAGAATATTTTCTAAGTGCCCATAGAAGGAGTCTAAGTGTTTATGGTTCTTTTTTTGAGCACTGATGTACCAGAGCACAATAGTGTGACAAGAATAAAATGAACTCTTTTGACAATCCTTGCAGCACTGAGAATAGATTGATATTTTCTTTAATGCACTTTACTTTCATGCTTTTTACTTTAATGCATTTATGTTGAGCAATTTATTTCCAACAGTTACTGAACACAAGCATGACCACTTCAAGCATACATATAGTACTTGGTAGCCCAGCAACGCTTAGCATTTGTTAGCCTAGCAGTGCTATATGTGTTCAAGATGTGTCTAAGAAAGTGGAACAATTACTTGTGTTAGGCTAGATAGGTAGTAAATGAATTATATTTTTAGTTACTATACTTTTCATTCTTATTGTAGGAAATTACATCTATAAAACATAAAATGATGAAAATCATATACCTCAATTACACTTAAACCATACCCTTAAGCCTCACAAGTATAGTTGGGAAGACAATGAATGTTCTCAACACCAATTTCACTTCCTAGAGGAACTAGTATACTAGAGAACTATAGGTCCATAGAATTCGATTAGATCACACTTAAACACCTTAGTGATTCATATGGTTTCGTGTAGGGGTGTCTTGTTGCTCGTCATTGGTGCCATTACTAGGGACCTTTTGGTTGTTTTGTGCACTATTTAGGACCTAGTGAAATTATTTAAATTGTTGGAATGAACCTTAGTCATATCACATCCCAAGATTACTACAAAAATATTTAGAAGCACATTATATTTTGTCTGATCTAATAAAAAATGTCTTCTTCTCATAAGAGGGATTCTCCACCCAAGTCTGATAAAGCTTATTAGCTAGTTCCTTGACAGTATCAAATAGTATATGCTCATCTAGAAGAGTCTGTAATAAACTTCACCTTCATCTTGCACTAGGATGAATAGTTGTAGTGATGCAACATGTAGGGCAACATTGTATTTTTACCTGATCAATCTATTTTTGCAATGCTCCACTAAATGATTATATGATATGGTCTTCTAGAACATCATAATAAGTATGTTGTGTGAGATATTGACACCAAGGATTATCATCCCATTGAGGCATGTCTACAAGATCGACAACTAGAACAACACTATGAATCTTCGAAGGGAAAAAGATTTAACAACTCTTCATTCTTGTTATACCAATTAGCTAGTGTAGAACCCTTCTTTGGGGGTTTTCAATTCAATGAAATTTCTCTCTTTGACTTTTGTGAAGGAGGTCAAAACTAGAATTTGCAATCTATAATTCACAATCCTAGTTATGGTAAAAATGGATCCAATGACAAAGAAGGATCTAGAAGGGCAAGTCAAGGTGGGAATTTAGATAAAAAACAAGATCATGATCATGGTAGTGATCACCAAAGAGGTGGAAGTAGGCATCACAATGTTGCTGATTCTTCTTCCTCTTCCCCTTTGTCATCATCTTCTTCTTCATATTTGAGCTATGACCGTGACTATAAAAGGAAAGATCATGATGGAGATGATTGAAATGAATAAAATGATTGATGGAACCATCAGGAAAGGCAAGACCAAGGGCAAAAATTTTCAAGAGAGGCACATCGCCATGAATGAAGGGGTAGTTAAGGACATCGTAGTCACCATGATCAAGTCCTTGATGAGCCTTTTCTTACTACCCGAAGTATGCTTAATATCGCAGAAGAAATAAGAATTCCAACAAGGCATGTGAAGGATAGTCGGATTAAAAGGTTAGACATCAAAAATATTTCTCAATTTGGATGATATAACTCTAATTTGAAATGATAAACATCAAATGTACTCTAGAGTGTCCAACTTGAGAAGGTAAATCCAAGGATGAAAACAAGGAACACATGAACCCCTAGATGCCACCATTGGCTAATGCTACTCTTTAATGCATAAATGTCTCAACCATGGTTATTCTCAACTAGATGATGATCATGGGTGTGATTTTTATCAGTATGAACATATTAAGGGATGTTGCCCTATTGTGTCACATCTGCAAGAGTCTGGGATGTATGCCTTACATCCATGACTTACACAAAGATAAACATCTAGAAGGTTACCTTATCCTCAATGTAATCTTAGTTAGTTCCACCAACAACAATTGTATTATCCAAGTGGAGCTCCACCACAACTGTATGAATAGTATCAATAGTGGCAGCAACCACAATCATGGGTGCTAGCACTGCCAAGGCAACAATATCCTTACCGGTAGCGTAATCCATATGGTTACCATGTTTAGCAACCCATGTCTCCATGTGACTCTTCCAGTCATGTTTCTAATTTCCAACCTTACTACCACCTTTTAGATTATTACCGAGCTCATTCACACATGAAAGAAGGGACACTTCATCTTATCTGTATCATCCTCCTGTCCTTGCATATACTCCTCCTCTAGTTTCCTAGTTACCACCTATTCCTCCAATGCAGGGTCAACTACCCACTCAACCACAACAACATTATGCTATGAGGGTTGTTAATCTACAACTGAATCATCAATTAGAGGGGTCAAATGCCCAATCAAAGAACAGACCTTTCTTTTGACCTCATAGTCCACCTAAGCCCTCACACATACTTGTAGTTGACAACCCTACTCCTACCTCTTCCTCCATACCAAATTCCTTCAGGCCTCCTTCAAACCAAAATCTACCAAGGATCCATACCATAATGCTTAATCACACTGTGTCTAATTGTATCCATGTAGGAAACCTTCCCAACAAATTAGCCAATCCTAGAAGTCCTCTAATTTATTTGCAAATTTCTAGGCACAAACTATGCAAGGCTATTTTTGATTTAGGTTCTAGTGTTAATAATTAAATTTCTCATGCAATGTACATTGCATGGAACCTAACTCCTCTTAAGAAGAGCAACATAAGATTAGAATTGGCAAGCCAATCCATCATTATTCCATTGGGACTAGTAGAAGACATTGTGACCACTATTTGTGGGTGTTCTTATCCTGCCAATTTCTTGATAATCAAATTGGAGAACTACAAAGGGGATTTCCAAATCATCATGGGAAGAGCATGGCTAAGAACTGTCAATGTAAGAATGAGCATCAAAGATCTTTCCCTAGAGATATCTAAAGAAAATTCATTTGAAAAGATCATGAAGAAAAGAGTTCCATGCATCATGTACAGTGATATAGGATGCAATTGTGTGTAGAAAATTTAGACTGTAAAGCAAGCATCTATCTGTGCATGTAAGTAGTATGTGCTAGAAGTAGAAATTCAAAAGTATCTATATGTAAAAGATACAAAATAGAAGGGCACCCAGTGGCTAATTGCTGATTTTGAAAGTAGCACACTTTGCATGGAACCAATTAAGAGCCTAACATGTGCATATGTCATAGGCATGGATGAACTAGAGCAAGTTCATCACTAACTCTATGATGACACAATTGATGATGCTCACTGGGAAGAGTTGGAAATTCCTAAAAAATTCAAGCAAGAGCCCCTTGAGTTGAAAATGTTACTAGCTAGAATGGAATATGTATTTTTGAAGAATGGGAAGCTAGTTATAATCAATGCATAGCATGCTCTAGAATAGAAAAAAATGTTGTTGAAGGTAGTTGAAAGATGGTCAGTAACTTTTGCTTGATCATATCCTGAACTCATAGGAATGCATCCTAGTATATGATAGCATCGCATCTACATTGACCTGGCCATAAAGCCAAGTTGATAGCCATAGAAGTGGTTCAATCCCAAATTGAAGCAAATTGTCAAAGAGGAAATTGAGAAACTCCTCAAGGAAAGGTTCATCTATCTCATTGCAGATAGTGAGTGGATTAGCCCACTTGTGATTGTGTTGAAGAAAGGTGGAAAGTGGTGGATTTGCATCAATTTTAGGCTCCTAAATATGACAACATTTAAAGATCATTTTCTATTACCATTTTTTGACCATGTGCTAAACACCATATCTAGGCATTTCTACTACAACATTTTAGATGGTTATAGTGGCTATAAAAAAATTCAAATTGAACCAAAAGACCAAGCAAAGAGAATGTTCATAAGTCCCTAGGGGACTTTTGCATATTGTAAGATGTTGTTTGATCTATGCAATGCTATTGCACATTTTAACACCTAGTCCTAAGAATTTTTTAACAATAGATTGGTAGTGGTGTGGAAGTCTTCATAGATGACTTCTTTACCTATGGAGCTACATTTGAGCAAGTCCTAAACCACCTTAAGCAAGTGCTAAAATGATGTGTTGAAACCAAATTATAACACAATTGACAGAAAAGTCACCTCATGGTCTAGGAGAGCATTTTATTGGGGCACAAAATCTCACAAGCAGAAATTGAGGTAGACCCAAAGAAAATAAGGGTCATCCAAGGAATAACCCATTAACTAGAAATAGTTAAAGATGTTCAGTCATTCCTCGGACATACTCGCTACTACCAATGATTCATAGAGAATTTTTCTAAGATTGCAAAACTATTGGTCAAGCTAACAAAGAAAGATGCTCCATTTGTTTGGACCACAAAATGTGAGAAAGAATTCTAGTAACTAAAAGAGAAGCTTGTATAAAATCCAATTTTACAAGAACCTAACTAGTTCATACCATTTCATATTATGATAGATGCATCAAATTATGCCTTGGGAGTGATGCTGATGTAAATAGATGACAAGAAATGTCCATACTACATCAACTGCGCTAGTCAAAGCATTGTGGGTGCACAACTAAACTACACCACTATAGAGAAAGAATTTATGGCGATGGTGTTTACTTTAAAGAAGTTTAGACATTATGTGCTTGGATATAAGGTGTTTGTGCACACAAACCATAGTGCTATCCACTTCTTGATGAACAAGCCAGCCATGAGCCCTCTTGTCATACAATAGTTGGTGATCTTTTAGGAATTCAATCTTATGATGATAGATCAAAAGGGAATTGAGCATGTGGTCACTGATCACTTGTCTCGATTGCGATGGGATGACAAAGAGGAAGAAAGCCCATTATCTAATACATTTCTTGATGAACTCCTCTTTGGTGGGGCTATAATTAAACAAATGCCCAATGAGCCACAATGGTATGATGGCATTCTCACCTATCTTTTTACTTAGGAGATGCCACAAGGGTTGGACCACTAGAAGAAACAATAGTTTCTTCACTAGGTAAAATAGTTCATGGAGATCAAAAAACATCTCTATAAGGTGTGTGTCGATGGCCTGATTTGTTGGAGTGCCCCTAATTCTAATCAAATGTGCATTCTCCAAGATGCTCATGAAGGTCCTTGTGAAGGACACTATGCTGGGAGATACATGGCCATTAAAATCCTAATGGTAGGGGTCCTATTGGCCAACACTCTTTAGGGATGCTCACCATTATTTCCACTCTTGTGAGTAATGCCAATGATATGGTAGAATGACTACTTGAATGGACGAACCTTAATAATGAATTCAAGTACTAAAAATCATTCAACATCTGGGGCATTGACTTCATGGGTTCCATCACATCCATGTCAAATGGAAAGGTGTACATCATGGTCCCTATTGACTACTGTATGAAATGGGAAGAAGCAACAACCATTATTGACTATACATTATGTACTACTACTCAGTTTGTACAAAAAAATGTTGTAAATAGGTTTGGTGTGCCACATGCATTAATTTTTAATAATGGAACTCACTTTATGGGCACTACTTTTTGGAAGCTCATGTAATGCTAGGGGGTTAAACATAAACTCACAACACCTTACCATCCCTAAGCTAACAGTCAAGCTAAGGTTACTAATAGGAAAATCACAATGATACTAACAAGAAAAATTAGAAATTATAAGAAGGATTGGAGCTCAAAAATCAATTATGCCTTTTGGGCCTACCACTCAACTTGGAATTTCCTATAGGTTACTCTCCCTTTGAGCTCATGTATGGTAAACTACCAACACTTCCTATTCAATTTGAACTCCATACATTTTTAACAACTTGTGACCTTGACCTTGACTTGAGTCTAGCCCAAAAAGAACAATTGATGAATCTCAACTTGCTAGATGAAAATCAAGTAGTAGCCTTATCATCTAATGAGTTGCACAATGTCTATAACAAAAAGTATCATGACCTAAGAATCAAAAAAGTCGAATTCCAATTGGGAGATAAGGTTCTCTACTAGAACCCCACACATGTACCTCAATGAACTAAATTTCAAATGTTGTGGGAAGGACCTTACATCATATATGAAATGTTTCCTTCAGGGGTCATGATGATCTATAAACTTGAGAGCCCAAACAAGAAACAATTAGTCAACATCCAATAAATTAAACCTTTCCATGAGCATATTCCATCTAACACAAGAAGCACCTCATTAGATGAACAATCATGCTCCATATTTTGGATCTCCTCCTTTCAACTTAGTCATTGGGAAGATGGCCACTCATGCTAACCATACAAAGTGGCTTCTTAGTTTTAAAACATTTTTGTTTTTATACATTTTTTGTTTTACAATTTTTTATTTTATCTTACACATTTTTTATTTTACATCCTTTTGTTTTTATGTTATTAATGTTTTCTAATTTTTATTTTACACCATCATTAGTACATTTTTTGTTTCTTGAATATCTTACACTTTCTTTAATATTTTCTTTTATTTGGTATGATTTTATAACTTTCTATTAATAAGTGCTAGGTACATTGATAATGCATTACTTGATGGTGGTATGTACTATTTTTGTTATTTGATTATTCGTGTTTGGTTTCTAGCTTTGAATTTTGTTATAGATAATTAGGACATGATTTCTTTTTCATGCAACAGGTAGTGAGTCCACAACATCCACCCATCCACACACTCTATGGTTTTTCTTGTTTTGGAAATGTGTAGTTTTTTTTTCATTAATAAAAATTTAATAAATTTGTAACTTTGGTAGTTTCTAGAATTGGGAAAAATTCAAAGGTTTGAACAAGGTGTGGCTTCAAGGAGATTTGGTATTCTTTGTGCTTTTCTATTTTCTTTGGTGCATTTGTGTTTTCATGAACTTTTTACCATTCCATGTCATCTAATAACAAGAAGTTGAATAAGTCTTTGCATGGTGTGATTCTCATAAAAAAATGATGAGAATTCAAAGCACAACCCTTGGACAAAATAAATGCATACATCCTCGCATGGTGTGGTTCTCATCCAAAATAAAAAATAAAAAAGTAGATGAGGATTCAAAGCACACCCCTTGGATAAAATAAATGCATGTGTCTTTGCATGGTGTGGTTCCCATATCAAAAAGAAAAAAACAAACAAACAATGGGAATTCAAAGCACACCCCTTAGATAAAATAAATGGGCTACAAGCACTAGTTATGGGACTCATCCCCTCTAACTAAGACCCTTCCTCACTTCCTACTTCTTCTCTAATAAGGAACAGTGGTTGTTCTGTCAGAGCACTCTTGTGTCTCAGGGGATGGACTAGTCTTAGAACATCAATGTGAAGTCACTAAATGTGATTAGTTTTGGTCTAGACTAAGGATGGATCCTATCAAGTCATTTAACCATAAAATTCACAAGGGACTTCATGTGACCTTAATTAGGAACTCCATTTCACTCTCTCTTGTCCATCTATGCTTTTTATGTCTCACCTCACTACCAGTTTCATGTTTTGATTTGAGGTCTTGGTTTGATGTGTCAGAATTTGTAGTTAGTTTTTTCTGGGTTTGTGTACTTAACCTTATGCAACCATTAATCATCCACAGAGCCCACAAAATCTTTGGTTTGGAGTTATGAAAGGGCATGAAAGGCTTGTGCCTACTTTGGGAAGGACACACTTGCATATCTTTTGGTTGGGTTAATTAAGTTCTTACCCTTAGAAACTTTTACAATCAAATCTTTTTGTTTACCCCATCAATGACATCCAATGGTGCACATCTTCACAACATTTTTTAGTGAACTTTCCTTTGTATTTTTGTGAATTCTTACACTCTCTTCAATTATTTCCTTGTGTTAAAATTTTTTAAATTAAAGGATCACTTATCTATTTTACCCTATTTTTCAACTTTCCTGCTAACACTACTCAAGGATCCAATCCACCACAATCACAACCTAGCTGAGTGTAACCACCAAAAAGATAAGGCATTTAATAGTTATGTATTACAAAATGCATTCTAATTCATGATTCTATTATGATTGTAGTGGAAAGCATGGACTAGAAGTGGAACTATCTTCACCAAGGATGATGTGACAATACCACACAATTAGGACCATTCATGATCATTGGATCTCTTCTCCCCCATTCTTTTGCTACTAAGAGGTGTTGGATATCAATGTTATCTAGGGTGTTCACTCCTCTTATCATGAACATCCAATCTTGTAAAAATTATAATTCTATACACTTGGGCACTCAGTGTTTGTCTATTCATCTAAGTCAGTTTGTATGTTAGTCAATAATCCCATACCTTCCCAATATTTTGTAAAGAACTTGTTCCTCCTCTTCTACACTCGAGGATGAGTTTTAATTTACTTGTGAGGATATGATGAAACATGTTTTTTAGTCATTGCAACGTTGGGTATCTAACATTGGGCTTGTGACATTGGGTATTTGATTTTGGGATCTTGATGCAACATTGGGGATTTAATATCAAGGGGTATATACTAGCCTATAAATATAGCACATAGGCTTCCAATTTGGTAGTTAGTTTTTAGTTTTTAGTTTTCAATAAAAGTAGAAAAGCTCTTGTAGTTTATTTTCTTCAAAGTTAGAATATTTTCTAAGTGTCCATAGAAGGAGTCTAAGTGTGTACGACTCTTTGTTCAAGCACTAATGTACCTGAGTGCAACAGTTTTCATGGGAATTAAATAAAATCTTTTAACAATCCTTGTAGGACTGAGAATAGATTAATATTTTCTTTAATGCACTTTACTTTCATGCTTTTTTATTTTAATGCATTTAAGTTGAGCAATTTATTTTTAGAAGTTAATGAACACAAGCACGATGACTTCAGGCATACATATAGTACTTGGTAGCCTAGAAACACTTAACATTTGGTACCCCAATAGTGCTATATATGTTTAGGATGTGTTTAGGAAAGTGAAATGGTTACTTATGTTAGATTAGATAGGTAGTAAATGAATTAGATTTTTAGTTACTATACTTTTCATTCTTGTTGTAGGTGATTACATCTATAAAACATAAAATGATAAAAATCATATACCTCAATTACACTTAAACCATATCCTTGAGCCTCACAAGTGTAGTTGGAAAGACAACAAACATTCTCAATAGTCATTTCACTTCCATAGGTCCATAGAATTTGACTAGATTACACGTAAATGCCTTAGTGATTCATATGGTTGGATGTAGGGGTACTTCATCGCTCATCACATGGGAAGCATGAGAATTCCACAAAACCTTACTATATATGAACAAACATAATTAAAATCTATTTTATCAATAAACTCAAATTTGAAAAGAAATTTTCACAAAAGTTTCATAGAACACACATAATCAAACATTTCTTTTTTTTACGAAATCTTTGAATTTAGAAGATTACATGCTAGGATCAAAAGGATTTGCCATAGTATGAAAACATAAGACCTTTTGGATGACCATAGGTGTAATTATGGTCATCCCAAAAATTATTTTCCAACAAGTACTTGTCCTAGGGGGTAAATGTTGCATCATTGGGTTATCAAATCTTTGCAATAAATAGTCTTAAATATGGGAAAAACTAGCAATTCAAACAAACTAGAAGTTTTTACATATTCAAAACCTTCAAATTCTAGCAAACTACAAACCAAAAAAATGGCTTCAACTACATTATTTTGATATAAAATAATCAAAACAAAAGTTGTGCTACTTGTGATTGTGGATGAAGCTTGGCAAGAATGCTTGGGAAGAGCCATGTTGCAAACCTTGCTATGCTAAACAATATCTACAATTCTATTATGCAAAGGTTGATTTGAGAATTCTTTGTTGAAAGACCTATATTCACATGGATTTATAGAAGAAATTAGTGGTTATAGTAAGAGTTGGAAGGCTAAGTTATAGAGAGAAAAAGCACAGTGAAGATTAGTTAATAAAGTAATTAATTCATTAATTAAATTTTAACTAAATATTTTTCTTTCTAATTTTATGAATTTCAAGCTCAATGAACCTGAGATATCTTAAGTCCAACATGTAGTGCTCTCTAAGATGATTCCTATACCAATTTCATCAAAATTTAATGCACAATTCATGAGATATTGTGTTTCTTAATAAAGGTGTCATTTATTACAATTTAAAAATTTAACTTTAGTAAAGTGAAGTTATTTAATTTTAAAAAAATTTTAGAAAACATTTGAGGCTTAAGTTTGAATTTGAGACCTCTCACTTATGAGACACAAATCTCTCTAACTTACGCTTCCTAGTGAAATGGTCAATCATGCTAGTTGTTAAAATATACATACACATTACATAAATAAAATAATCATAAAAAATAAAATTTATAATAATAATAATTTTATTATTTATTTTTCCTTACCCTCAAGTTAGGGCAAGGTAGAGGCTACTAGCTAATTTTGTTGCATGACAACCAATAGATCCATGGCATTGGCCAAGGACACTGCTATGCAATGGGACAGCAACATCTTATTGTGCCACATCACGGTCAACTAGGCTGCTATGTAGTGTCATGGCTGGCTAGGTTGTAGCACTAGCTAGATGTGCTATAATGTAGTCACACAACATTACAACCAGCTAGGTTGCGTGCCATTGGCTAAACAACTACACCAGGTCCTTTACCACACCACCCTTCCATGCACTGCTACTATTGTTGTCTTCCTTTCATGTACTATTTCTTTCCTATCACTACCACCATTTTATGCACCACTATGTGCCACTTGTCATCTTGTTCTCTACCTACCTCTGCCACCTTTGCCTACTTGCCCATCGTCAACAACACTAGATACTGCATCCTTTGCAATTACAAGCACCATTAGAACCAACACATACTACCTCCTTTGGCAACTGTAATGACTATGAGCACTATTAGGATGTTGCCTCCTCCAATGACCTTGAGAAACATCAACACTAGCAAATACTACCTCCTTTGAAATTTGAAGTTTTTTTTTGTTGGTTGATGAAAATTTTGAAAAGCTTATTAATTAACAAAAAATTTGAAAACCTATCAAACGATGGAAAAATTTGAATTTGATGTTTTACAAGCAAGAAAATTTAAATACTAAAATGCACCAAAAGTTGACTTATTGGTCAAATTGATGGATTGGCAACAACTGAGATAAAAATTCCATAATCAAACAGACTCAGGATGGAGTATTACCAAATGGGTAACCTCTCATGAAGTTTTGAAAAGTGCCATAACATTTGATTTTGGTGTCTTTTTTCAATGAAATAAGAATTGTTTCTAATAGATTTGAACCTTATAGATGCAAAAAAATGAGTATATTTAGCCTACACAAGCTAAGAATTATTTTTTTAAACCATTCTTTTATCATTCTTAGATATAAAAGGTTGATTTGGAGCCTAAAATTTAAGTGTTTTTGAACATGATTTAATTCTCTAAGGCTAGTTAAGCATGATGGAAGGATTTAGACATAAATTCATTTTAGAATACTTCTAACCCCTTCTAGAACCAATGAACCACTATCCAAACTTATAAAAAGTGGTTATGGAGGATAATGGATAATCATCCTACATTGTCTCCTTAGTCTATCAATGCCCAAAACCTAGAGAGTACATTGAAAAACCCTGGATTCCTACATCAATGATCATATGGATGCTTTTGAGCAGCTAATTAATGAGATTATAGGTGTGCAAGAGGAGCTCTATTAATCAAATCAAGGGTTTGAGAAACATATGTAAGACATGTTAAAGGCGATTAGGAGATTATCCAATAACTTAGAAGGAAAATGGTCTAAAGTTCAAGGAATGATGGATTCTTTTGTGGACTCCATTAGACAATTAATTGACCATTTAATCTAACTTATTAACCAAAATCAACATCCATCCAAAGATCATAATCAAAACCAACACTCATTTAATGACCATAACCAAAATTAGCATCCAACTAGGGATTATTACTAGGAGCAATTTCAACCCTAAGATTATTAGTAAGACCACCTTCCACCTAGGGATCATTATCAAGAACAATCCACACCTATACAAGGTTAAGGTGCTGATATTCCATTACAATAATAGAGATCAAAACCAAAATGAGAAAGTTATTAAAATTGATAAAAAAACACTTAGAGAATCCTTGACCCAAGTTCATGATAAGAAGGTAAAACTTGACCATTATAATGGATTTCAAGATCCAGTGCTAAGATAAAAGATTGGCTTGATACCATGAAGAATTATTTTAACATATTGAATTTATAGAGTTAGGAATTTTTAGAGCTAGTCTTTTACATTTAAGACGACTTACTATGACATGGTGGAATGGATTAAGATCTCAAGGATTAATTATAAACTAGCTTAACTTCTATTATAATTTTGAACAAAAATTATACCAAATTCCTTCCTTAATAAGTGTAATATATGGTTTAACTCATTGGTATTAGGTCTAAAATTCATGAAAGATTATTACAAGGAGTTTTGTGATCTCTCGAGGTATCAAGACAAAGGTGAATTGGCTTCAAAGTTCATTGGTGGACCACATGCTCAATTATGGCCTAGACATGAGCCCATAATCTAAAGATGGTCAATGAAGCATATAGAATTACTAATAATTATGAAGAATAAAATCAAGTATGAAATACAAGTATTCAATAAGAAACCATGGAAGAGACACTAAATAAAATAACTTAATCTAGATTCTTTGCTTGTAGTGAAGATCACTTTAAGTAAGACTCTCCAAAATCATGAGCAAAGATTCAAAGGAATAATCAAAATATAAACTAGAATCCTAACACCAATATGATCAAATAAAAAGGTCAGCTAACTATCATGACCATAGTGAAGAAAATTTCAACATTGGCTAAGTTAGTTTTTAGGAAATTTTAATTTTCCTTGCCCATTTTTGAAGGGTTAATTAATGGTTAAAAAGTTAAATTTTAGATTGATAGTAGAGAAAGGGATACTTTTATTTCACCAACTCTATTTAAGACATTAAATTTAACTCTATCTTTAGTTGATGAGTGATGAATATGTCTATGCTCAACCATACGAATCATTATGCATTCACGTGTGATCTGGTTGAATTTCGTGAACTCTATGTCTTCTAGTACACTAGCCTCTAGGAAGTGAACTTTCCCCAATAATCATTCATTATCTTCCAAATTACACTTGTGATATGCAAAGATATGCTTAAGTGTAGTTGAGGTGTATCTTTTTTTAATTTTTTTTTATTTTTTTTTATTTTATGTTTTGGGTGCTCAAAATAAAGGATGAAAGGAATGAACTAATTTAATTACTAATTTAACCTAACTAACTAATTAATGTATAACTAAACTTAACATAAGCATCTAGTCCCACTTTCCATACACATCCTAAACACATATAATGCTACGAGGTTACGAAAGGTTAAGCATTACTGGCATTACCAAGCATCATGCACATGCTTGAAGAAATCATACTTATGTGCTTAATTAATTTCTATTTAACCTAGTTAGCTTAATTCCTTAATTAGGTTAATTACTTAAAAGCATTAAGTAAAATTGCTAAAAACATTAAATTCATGAAGAAAATATTTAATCTAGCCAAAGTGCTAGAAGGTTTATTAGAAAGCTCATCTTTATTGTNCCAAAGTGCTAGAAGGTTTATTAGAAAGCTCATCTTTATTGCCGCATACATTGTTGTGCCTAGGTAAAATAGTGCTCAAACAAAGAACTTTAAACTTAATGACTCCATCTATAGGCACTTGGGAAAATATTCTAACTCTAGGGAGGAAAACATGTAAGAGCTCTACTACACTATAATCAATATGACTTCCAAACTGTGTGCCCAAGTGTTATATTTATAGGTCGACACACATCCTGCGATATTAGATATTTGACATCACTTATGGGTCCCCGATATTGGGTATCTAATATTAGGACTCCAATATAAGAGCTAGATAAAATACACTTCATCATAGCCCCATGGCTAAATGAAAACTCATCCTCAAATGAACAAAAGAAGGAATAAGTCCCTTATTGACTTAGGAAGGTATGGGATTATTAACTAACATGTAAACTAACTTAGATGAAATAGACAGATTCTAAGTGCCCAAGTGTATGGATTTATAGTCTTTCACAAAATTAGGTTTTTATGACAATAGAATTAAACACCTTGGCCAAAACTGACATCCAACTCCTTTGGTAGCTAAAGAATAGGGGAGAAGATTCAATGATCATGAAGGGGCCTTATCGCATGGTGTTGTTGCTTATTCCTTAGTGAAGATAGTCTCACTTCTAGTCCATAGTTCCCACTGTAATCACAACAAAGTCATGGATTAGTGTGCAATGTGTAACTTATAGGTTTTAGGTACCTTATTTTGTTGCCAGTTACACTTGGCTAGGTTGTGATTATGGTGAATTTATTCTTTCAATAGCATTAGCGGAAAGACTAAAAAATGGGGTGAAATGGCTAAGTGGTCCATTATTAAATTTTAAAAAGCCCAAATGCAATGAAATGATTGAAGAGGGTTGAATAATTTACGACAATAAAAAAGAATATTTCACTAAAAACATTGTTAAGATGCACACAATTAGATGTCATTGATGGGGCATGCAAAAGGATTTGATTATGAGAATGCCCATGGATAAAAAACTTGAATAATCTAACCAAAAGGTATGCAAGTGGATCCTCCCCAAAGTAGGCACATGCCCTTTGCTATCCCTGCATATCTCAAATCAAGGAGTCCCCAAGCCCATAGCCACCTTTAGCATCCTCCAATGTCATTGATCATAGGCATAGTGCTACCTCCTTGTACAGGTTGTGTTGGCCCTTCTGAGGGCCACACAAACCTTTTTATGGGCCATGCTAGCCCAAAAATGGTTGTGTAGACCTTATTTTGGATTGCACAGGCCCTAGAAAGGTTAATGCAAGCACTACAATGGGTTGTGCAGGCTCCAAAAAGGGCCACAAAAGCCATATAATGGGCTACATAGGCCCTATAGAGGGCCATGAAAGCCCTAAAGAGGATTGTGCAAGCCCTGGGAAGGGCTACATGAGCCTTGAAAAAGGGGCGATGCAGGCTTGGGTTGTGTAGCAAAGACTAGCCACCTAGTATAGCCACCACCAATGCATATCACTATTGTTATTATTCCTCCTACCCATAGCTACTATCACGCTACCTCACCACCTTCCCTACCTCACTTGCTACTACCCTCATGCACATTTTCTACTTTTTCATTGTCCCTACCTCTACTTGGTGATGGAAAAATTGTCTATCAATAGACAAAAAATATGAAAGTTCCATCAACTAACGGGAAATTCAAATTTTTATCTGTTAGAACATTAGTTTAAATTAGAAATGTAGGAAATAAATTTCAAAAATAAAATTGAGTGCATTGATACCATGTCAAATAAAAATTTTGTAATTAAGCATGCTTTTTTGGAGTAGTACTAGGATGGATGACCTCTCAAGAAGTCTCATTTTTCACACCAAATCTCTTAAAAATGTAGAAGCCATAACATTTAATTCTAGAAGCCTTTTTTGATGAATGAAGAGTTGTTTCTTATATATTTCAAGCTTCCAAACTCAATGGTCAAATTAGATCCATCCCTAAGGAATCCCAAAAATTATTTTTTAACCCCTTTCTTAACATAATGCTACAACACCCTCAAAAGTTTAATTTTAATAAAAAATCATGCATATGATGCCCATTTTCAACATATTAATATTCATTTCCAACATTACTCACCCTTTCAAACTCAATGATGAGGTTAGATTTATCATTTGGATACTCAATAATTCAATGATATCATAAATTATTCTTTATGAACTTTTTTGGAAACCTTAAGATCACTATGGCATGTCATTAGTTACATTGTTGGAGTTAGTGTTCTTAAGGGGGGTAGAAAGTTTGTGAAGAATTAGATAATGTAGTAAATTATTTAATCATTTGATGAAACATAACAATCTTCAATGATCAAAAAGATGTATATCAATTCATCCTACAACCAAATCATGTGACAGAACAACATGGAAACTCAAAATATTATTTCAACAAGATGTATGATACCCATGAATAGAAATGATCCAGAAGAGAATCCAAGAATGGGAATGAAAGTTGCAACATATAACATGCTTGCAAGAATCCTAGTGAGTGAGAAACAACATTTTTTATGTCCACCATGGGCCTTGAACTCACATGAGTATCAATATCCATGTATTTTATTAGAGTTACAAGATTTGGATGCTGATGATTTATGCCTACAAGAAATATTTTCATGGAAATTTCTATACCAATTCCAACCAAAAATGGAAAAGATGGGATACAAAGATATCTATAAGAAAAAAAGATTCTTATTGAAATTCTTCTTTTCNAAAGATATCTATAAGAAAAAAAGATTCTTATTGAAATTCTTCTTTTTAGCCATATAGATTAGCTTATTGCAGAAATCATAACATGGATGGTTGCATGAACTTTTATAAAGAAGCCAAGTTTCAATTAGTAAAAAGATTCAAATGGAGTTTAGGAAATATGATTTTTTCAATTTTACAAGTTCAAGTGATGGAAAGAAAAGAACAGTTAGGATTTTGGAAAAATCACATAGCCTTGGCAATAATACTAAAAATCCAATTATCAAGAAGATGTGTATGTGTGATCAACACACATTTGATTGCCAAACCAACATGTTCAAATGTGAGACTATGTTAATGAGCATACTTAATTAAGAAAATAGAATAAATTTTGAAGAGTAAGTTATTCCTAAGTTATACTAATCTAGTGTCAATTGTTCTTTGTGGAGACTTCAATGCAAAAGTTAAAAGTAGTGTCTATTAATTCTTAAAATATGGATATGTAAAGGAATCCTTGAAAGATGAACCTGATTTGAAGAAGATCTTTCCATCAATTCAATATAAAATTCCATTGGCCAATGCATATTTTTCTTATTTTGAATCTTCAAGAAATAAATTAGATTCCAAAATTAAGGGACAGATGATGTTGATGGTTAGTGCTCATCATGAACTGCAATTCATTAGTTACTCTACTATGACTAATGAGGATGGATCAACAACATTCTTTATTGAGACTTTGGATTATATTTGGATGATCTTCGATTCTTTGAAGTTACCAAGTCACAAGAGTTAATTTTTTAAGAAAAAGTTGAGAAGAGTCAAGATCAAGCTTTGCCATCTCATACAAGACCATTTGATCATATACCACTTATAGCAAAATTATAATTACTTTCATCAATTCATAAGGTTGATCAAGATTAAGAAGTATCTCTCTCTTACTTTTATTAATAAATATTATTATTTAATTTATATTTTAATTAGATAAGTAAAATATCTAAGCTAAAGGAACTTGGAAATAAAGGACTTGCCCTGCCTTCATTTGGGTAACCAAACTTGGGTTGCACTTTCTATGACCCTAGTTAGACTTGATGATTGGTGGTTGGTAGATCTTTAATTCACCTCTTGTCATTATTTTAAGAAATGAGATAAGTATTAATAAAGTAATATTTAACTTTCCATATATTTTATCACATATATCTTGTTTGCAGAATAAGCAAGAAAAAACTTGGAGTTCAAAAGAGAAATTAAATTATTGAAGGATGGGAGTGTAACAGAAGCATTGGAGTTGAAAAAACATAGTGAACTTGGACTCATTCAAGGATGAAAAAAATATAAGGAGGGTAGATTGTCATGTCCTCATTCCCAAATGATGCTATCGCATAATGAAGATGGTGTCTCTTCATAACAAGTGATTATTGTTATCATAACAAGACCCCAAAAGGGAAGTTGTAATTGAGACCTAATATGGTGCATTGTAATAATGGATGTGTCTCATGAGGTAACCTTTGGGGGTTTAACCTAAGGCATTTATACCTAGGCTTAGAGGTTGTGCTAGCATGGAGTGGTAGAACTAGTACATGCAAGTCACAAGAGCTAGGTGAAGTGGGATAGGAAGTGGACTGGCCATTCCTTTTGGCTAATTATAAGCCTAACTTTGGTGGTAGTGTTGGATGGCCTCTACGGGATTAGATGCTAAAGAAAGAAAACCCCAAGGAACACTCTCAAAGCATGATCCAAATACTCTATTATATATCAATGAAGCATTCCTTTCTTCCTCTTTCCATACTTTTTCTATTATTTCTTTTATGCATAATGTCAAATGTTACATATATTTAATGTTTGGTATATTCTCTTCTTATGCATAATATGTAATATAACATATATGTGATGTTTGACATGACATCTGATGAGTGGCGAGGTACCCCTACACTCAACCATATGAATACGAGCATCTCACACACGATCTAGTCGAACTCCACATACAGGCTAGTTGTGGTGTCTAGAAAGTTACTCGTAGATCACAGTTCACTGTCTTCCCACATGGGCTAGTATTAGCTTTGTCACATATGGTTTAGTCCAGAGTGAGGTGTATGATATGTTCCTATACTATTGCTACTCCTGGGGCTAATGGAAAATAATATCAACTAAACTAGGAGAGAGAGGGTGAGAGTCTAAGCTAGCCTAAGTGCGATGAGCATCTATTTCTTAATCATTTGTACACATCTTGGACCTCATGCACAACTACCACTAGGATTACCAAGTGCATGGCCTAATTACACTACTGGGTTACCAAATAGTCACACTTGAATGCTTGTGATTAAGTCGTACTCATTCCGCGTTACTAGGAGAAAAGGGTAGAGAGATATTAACTAGGAAAGTAGTAAATAATAATAAAAATCAAATAATTAAACTAAGTGGATGTTGCAATGATGAAGTAATCTTGATCTTTATTGCTTTTCATGTGCATGTCCAAGTGTGTCACACTCGAATAAGGATGTCATACAATTACAAGCACCATACTATGGGCATGCACTGGGAGAAAAGGGTTGAGAGGAAAAACTACTGAAAACTAAAACACTGAAAAACTCTAAAAAATTTCTACCAAATCTATCTACCTCTTATTTATATATGAGGAGATAGGCTACGATATCATGTACACGATATCATGGCCAATAAAATGATAACTCATCATACTCCCACAATTGAATGAAAATTCGTCCTCAAGTTACAGTGAGAACAAGCTCTATTGATTACATAGTGGATAGGTATGGGATTATTGATTGGTGAGAATGGGTTCATGTTGTAGTATGGGATCAGAAAAAAATTGAAACACAACACAAAGAATGCAAAAGAAAATCCTATAGCTACAAAATTAATTAAACTCATGTAGTTCCTGGTGGTGGTAGCTCCTCCATGGGTGCCTTTCCCTTGTCTTGTGTTCCAGGTCTTGGGACTTGATAGCATTGAAGTATGGCTTGGAGTTTCTCCTCTTTAGTTCAAGGATCTTGTGCTATCCATGCTAATGTTCCAATGTTTGATGAAGTCAGCACTTTCCATGAACATGGCAGTTGCAAAAACACTTAATTGGCCTTGACATGTTATGCCACAAATAGTCATTATTCCTCTTCATAGGCTTAGGTCTTGACCTCTCCACCTCTTGCTTGGATAGATTATGTAGTAACAGAAGTTTCACGATGGATGCTGAGTGATTGTACCTCCTATTCTACATGTTCTGCATGAAGTCCTTGTCCTCTGCCTCCCCCTGGTCGTTCGGTTGCACCTTGAGAAGGTCCTCCTTGTTGTCTTCTTTTAGGGGCCATCTATAATCACACAAAGATCAATTGTTAGTAAGGTTATTGAAAAAAGTTCAATAATTTCATACCTTACTCATTTCCTTTAATAAATGTTGAATTATTTGCTTAGTGTGATTTTAGAGTTAGAAATTTTTTCAAGGAAGTTGCCCTAAAAGTTTAATGTTGGACCTGGTTTGTTTAGGTGACACATAAAAGGACCTGGTTTTGAGGAACGTTTGATAAAATGAAGATAAAGGAAAGAATAGATTTGGCAATGAAGTACTCAGAGGGCATAGGATGATGTGATGGTATGCAACAAGTACAAATTGCAAAAGTCACGCGAGTGGGTCCTCCCCAAAGTAGGTTCCAACCTATAATGCCCTTGCATAACCACACCTTAAAATGTTCATAGGCACTAGAAGGGTTAAATGTAATCATTACTAGTTTCACAAAACACACACCTGTAGATACCACCAGAATGAGGTAAGAATTCTACGCTATACGAGACATAAGCAACAATTACATGAACAGTAAGATGAGACGGACTATAGAGGGGATTGTAGAGATTAGGACATGAGGTAACTAACCCAGGGCATAGTGAATCCTGTGTGTAAAGCATGATTAATGTGTCATTAACTTTTTGTTCCAAGATCAAGGCCAAGTCTATTCCTCTGTTCAGTGACACCGCATTGTTTCATCCCATGATGAGCAACTATGAGAGTACTAGAACAACAAGGAGTACGATCGCTTGGCATTTTGTTCAAGGGAGGAGTGATTTTTATTTTGTGGCACTTCCTTGTTTTTTTTTTCTTTTTTCTTTTTTTTATTGCCAAATCCAGAGAAGCCGCCAACCTTTAGGCATGGATGCATGTCTTTCTAGTGGGACCCCCTAGAACAGCATTGGATTTTTGAGTGCCTTTTGATTACTCTTACTCACATTTTGTGTTAGATCTACAAGGATCTTAGTACAACCATGTTGCGTGATAACTCCCACATATGTCACCAAAGAGAATCTGCAAGTCCCCTTGATGTCACATCCTAATCATTCCCTGTTGATTCATCTTTCTTCATTCTAGGTACAATGAACATAAAATTAATTGTAAGTTTTCATAATGTCAAGAATATCACTATACCCTCGAACAGAACCTCTTATTTGTAGAATGGATGAGTGGGTGTAATGGGCTCATTGTCCAAATAATTGATCACTCAAGACTCGATAACATAGAACACACCTCAACCAATGAGCCACATGAGTGTTTTATTCGTAGATGAGATTACTTATAAAAAGATAAAAAGACAAAAATACAAGAAGATAAAACAAAAAATTGTAAAATTAAAGAAAATGAAAAATATTTATTAATCATGTTTGTTATTAGAATGGGGGATATCTCCCATAACTAAATGGTTGAGCATGGCAAGGATTAATAAATGAAAGATGAGGATCCTTGCATATTGGAAATATTGAAACTTGGTCACACTTACCCCATTGGGGTTCACACACCTGATTATAGTTAGCATAGTGGGGAAATTTATAAGATGTTATTCCCAGGTAAAGAGTTGATCCACTATGATACTTAAGACCATAAGATGGTATGCAAGGATCGGGATGTCATCCTCCATGGCTATATTCATTAGGCCATATGGTTGTTGGAGTGTTAATTGGTGGCCCTGATGAAGTAACACGAGGCATCGAGTTCGATGAGAAGGGTGCTCCACAATGTCAGACTTGTGCTGAGTTGGAAAATGCAGTGGCCTTGGAACTGTGTTGTCCCTTCCTATGGTCATGTCTAAAGAAAGGATGCCTTTGATGTTGAGGAGGTCTCTCACTGTTGTTGGAAATAGTAGCACAAGTAATGTTCATGGGTTGTTGCTATGGTGTAGACACTTCAGGAATAGTTGGTGGTGATGTAGAAGGAGGGAAAGGATGAGAATGTTGAAATTTAGGAGAAGTGTAAGGTACACAAGGCAGTGGTTGTGTTGAGTACATGGGCTGAGAGTACGAAGAAGAATGATAATGCGGCAAGATAGAGTATGTTGACCCAGTCAGGGAAATAGGATGTTGGACTAGATATGCATTTAGATTTGGATGATCTGAAGGGTGTCTCTAGTTTAGGGATGGCTTCCCCCATGACTAGGATTGTTGCCACTATGATCGAACACAGTATCTTTGTACAAACTCTGGATGCAACGTGCTTCTCCAATGCTCATATAAATGTAAAAAGATTGGGAATTGGCCCTTGGGGTGATCATAGAGGCAAATGTTGCATTCATATGTATGATTAGCCGTTGAGCTCTTATCTTCCTCATCCCTTCTTTCTAATTGTCCAATGATACTTTTTCATGCTTCTCAGGTTGTCAAAACTCTATCTCCAATAATATCAATATATTCTCCACACTTTTTATGCGTCCATTCCAACATCTTACTAATCTTTGCCTTGACTTCCTCTAATGATTGTTGTACTGGCAAAGATGGTTCTTCCTCCTTGAGGTAGGTTGATTTCTCCTTTTTGTGATTATGGACCTCTGTTAAGTTGAGACTTTAGTCCTGTTGATGTTTTTTAACACTCTACCATCTAACCATTTCTCCTTCTTCTTTTACTACCCACTTAATAAGCTCTTGGAATTGATGGATTCGTAGTTCATATAGCTGACCTTGGGCATACATCCCTAGGATTTCTCTTGTTGCATCACGAAGCCCATCAATGATATGGTACATTAGCCTTTCCTCAGAGAACTCATGGCTTGGATAGTTTTTTAATAGTGCATAATATCTTTCTAAGGCCATGTCCAAAGGTTCATGTTGTGCTTGTTTCCACTCTTGGATTTTTTTCCTCAAGGCTGACACTCTTGCGTAGTTTTGATATCTTTCGCTAAAGAGTTCTACCATTGTTGGCCAACGTCATATTGAATTTGGTTTTAACAATCTATACCATACTTTTTCTTGGCCAACGAGTGTCATAGGAAAGAGCTTAAGTTTTTTCCAACTGTTATCAATGTTGTTCCATGTGCAGGCATCGTAGAAGACTAGTAAATGTTGTTGTGGATCTAAGTCACAGCCTCTTGAAAAGGTAGGGAAGTTGTTTAAATCAAGCCNGACATTGCTTTCGTTCATGTATATAAGAAACCCCCACCTTGGGTTGCATACTCCAATATTCATTGTCATATAATTCATTGGTTATCCAATGAAATTCCTCACTAAGTATGGCATTATTGTAGTCTCGTAGGAGAGGCATTGTTGTGAAGTTGTGTGTGAATTTATGTGTGACTTTTTATAATTATTTCTTCTTCCTAAGAGATATATCATTAAGTCCTATATAGAGACCTTGTATGATATAACTAATCTAGATAACTAGCACCGTCCCCAGCAATGGTGCCAATGATGAGTGGCGAGGTACCCCTACACTCAACCATACGAATACAAGCGTTACATGCGCGATTCAGTCGAACTTCGTAAACAAACTAGTTGTGGCATCTAGATAGTTAGCCTTAGGCCACAGTTCGTTGTCTTTCCACTTGGACTAGTATTAGCTTTGTCACATATGGTTTAGTCCAGAGTGAGGTGTATGATGTGTTTTCTAATCTAATGCTACTCCTGAAGGCAATGGAAAATAAGATTAACAAAACTAGGAGGAAAGGGTAAGAGAGTCTAAACTAGCCTAAGTGTGATGAGCATCTGTTCCTTGATTATCCATACACATCTTGGACTTCATGCACGACTACTACTAGGATTACTAAGCACAGATCCTAGGTACGCTACTGGGTTACCAAGTAGTCACACTTAAATGCTCGTAATCAAGTCGTACTCATTCCGCATTTAACATGAGTTTAAGGGTGAGAGAGATATTAACTAGGAAAGTAGTGAATAACAATTAATTAAATGATTAAGCTAAGTGAATGATGCAATGATGAAGTAATCTTGATCTTTATTTCTGGTCATGTGCATGTCCAAGTACGTCACACTTGAATAAATATTCCGTACAATTACATCCACCACACTGCGGGCATACACGGAGAAGAAAAGGGTTGAGAGAGAGAAAATGAAAACTAAAATCAAAACTAATTCTAAAACTTCCTAATGCCTAACTGATCTGTATACCGCTTATTTATAGATGAGGACACGATATTGCGTCGTCGGTGATATTGTGGGTGCGATATCGTGGGTGCGATATCGCAACTGTCAACAAATTCATGACTCATCAGACATGAAAATTCTTTTCTTAGCCTAGTTTGGCAATAAATTGGATCAACAATAACTGTACTATGGGCTAGTCCAAGCTAAGCAAGAAGTCAAAGAGCCACTTAAGGATTTCAATATTAAGTTTCAACGGATTTGTGGGCTTTTTCAAAGACAATATAGACCATCAGAGAAAATTCTTAGAGATACTTATTTTAAGGCTATGAAATCCAATATTTCAATCTGGTTAAGGAGAATTCCGAACTTGCTAACATTGAATGACTACTTTAGTGAGGCTATACAATTAGAAAAACAACAGAACTTGAATAATGAAGAGATTATCACAACTTCAAAAAGAGAAGAAAAAATGATGATTTCTATGCAAAAGCTAAAATCAAGGAAGAAATTAAAAATAGAAAATATAAGCATTAAGATGCTAAGTTAGTAGAAGATGATGATGAAAATGATCTTGCTATGTCTAACTTCCTTGATATTGAATCAAATAATGAGCTATCTAGTGTTCATTATGTGAGAAAATCTTTTGACAATGGATATAGTAATACCTCTTTCCTATCAAGTTCTAAAGAGGATATATCATCAAATGAAGTGTATAATAACAATGAAGAAAATGGATATAATCTATGATCAAAAGAAAGATTGAACCTTGTATAAAACATAGAGTAACTATTCAAGTGCTAGATATACAAGATTTACATAGTCTTTTATTGAGTAGAAGTTGGAGTAAGAATTTCTTAAGTTACATATCAATGGATTATTCTCATATGTGGCTACCATGGAAAGGGGAGCTGAATCAAATATACATATATTGTAAGAGAGGTAGTAGGGTTGCTGGTAGCCTGCTACCTCCCCCAAGGTTCGGGGGCCGTGGGGGCACAAGGGTTCCTCCACTCCTTGTGTCTTCGGAATCATACTGGCATGGTAGTTCCATGCACTAGTAAGAGGAGTCTATGACCTACCTCATTACCCCACTTGGTAGGACCTTGCTTGGGAGGGTTGCGTAGTTCAACTCTGCATTGGGGTATTTTTACCGGGTGTGTCATGGGACGTGCTATGAGATGTTGTGAGTGCTCTTTGGAGTGTGACACCAACTACCAGCACGCGGTGATGAATCTAGAGGGTTCAGCTGGTAGTCCCCATGGTATCCACGTGAGTGGAGCAAGGGAGTTCTATCTAGCATGTTAATGTATCACAAATATTGTTTATGAAACACCGCTCAGGAAACATGCTAATGCTAACACATTGTTTGTTGGCATGTGTTTCAGGCTTGTTGATTGCTAAGGCGTATTCCTCTTGAGTTTTGTCCCGATTTAGAATCTACTTGGGAAACTCTTGGGGTGCCGAACAATGTGCTCAGGGACAACGTTGTTACATACATAGTGAGCCTTTGGTGATAGAAAACATGACTTCAAATGGAAAAAAAATAAAGTTGTTGAAACAAAAGGCTTTGAAACCAAAATTTGTACACTTCAAGAAATTCATAACTCCAAGAAAGAGTGTACCGCCTGAAATCGTCGGTCCTCAGCTGGAAGGAAAAACAGAGACCACGGGATCGCAGGACGAGCACAGATGACCCTACCTTCGCCCGAGGACGTGCTAGAATGCACGAAGGTAGGGTACCCTGGGTGGTCCGCACGCAGATCAGACAAGGATTTCCCCGAGCGCCACCGAAGTGTTATACGCTGGGTTATACGTAAACTGTGTAACGTAAAACGGAGCGAACAATGAAAACAGGGCGTAAACAAAGTGTAAACAGCGTAACAGTGAAAGCAGGGCATAAACAAAGTGTGAACAACATAACAGCGTAAACGAGGCGTATACAGCGTAAACAGTGTGAACAGGGCGTAGACAGCGTAAAGCGTAAACAGGGCGTAAAGCGTAAACAGCGTAAACAGGGTTTAAACAGGGTGTAAAGCGTAAACAGCGTAAACAGAGCGTAGACAGCGTAAAGCGTAAATGAGCGTAGACAACGTAAAGCGTAAACAAGTTTAAACAGCGTAGACAAATGTAAACAGCGTAAACAATGTGAGCGTAAACGGAATGTAAATTGTAACAATGACACTTGTAAGAAAACAGTTTTCGAGGTACTGGTCTTAACACAGTTGTGCGTGTACACAAGGCGGACGTAAAGCCCCGGTGGGTGCAGGGAGGCGGCTGGTTCGCATGGTAGGCGGAGCGTAGTGACTGTGCTCAGCGTACAGGACTTCTAGTGTAGAGGGTTTTAGGCTCTGGTTTGCAGCGTAATTGCTCTTGGGTCTGCTCTGGTAAATTTTTGCCGACCTTGAAAATGCAGAAAACTGGGCTTTTTATAGGGAGGGTTTTACCGGGAAAATCGGGTTGGGAGACACATGGCTTGTCGACCGGATGCGCACAATTTAGAAACATGGTATACGCTGGGCGTATACGCTACATCAGGTCGGCGTATATGCTGGGCGTATACGTCGGACTTGCTGGGCGTGTGAACTGGGGTGGACGTTGGGCGTACATGCTGGGGCGTATACGTTGATGGATGCTGGCGTATACGCTGATGAATGTTGGCTGCCGACTTGCTTCAATTCTTGCTCCTGTTGCACCTGCTGAACGTACATGTGAGGCGTATACGCTGGGCGTAGACGCTGGGCGTATACTTGGTAAAAACCGAGCATTTCGATCCTCAAAATCGCCATGTGACTTCAAATGTAGCCAACGTCGTCTGAGGGTCACGGAGATCTGCTTCTTATTGGACAAGTGCCAAACTCGAAATTTTTGTGGTGTTTCATTGGCCCCTCTTTGTTGACGCTTGGAGGAATCGACCCGAGAAGCGTTGACAAAGAAGCGCAAAACACCACAAGCATCTTGATAAAAGCTCTGTCCTTTGCCACTTGACTAGACGTCATCGTACCGTGTTTAGCAGTGTATGGGTTTGAAAAAGGTGAGATTGGTAGCTGATAGGAGGGAAGGGATTATAGGGATTGGTGACTGCCCAAGGGATCATGCTGGGGAAATGGGATGCTCGGGTGTGCAGCATGTCGGTCCTCGTCGATAGCCATTTTTTGGCAGACTCGAAATTCAGGCATGCGATGCGCGTCCTTTGGCGGAACCATGCTCTTGGTTAGTGTTCAAGTGAGCTGGTTGTTAATGCCAAAGCCACGGGGTGATGTTTTGCATTCTTTGGAGGAACAACACCCTTCTTTGGGGAAACTGTAAGCGACGTGCCAAAGCCATGCAATAGGATGTTTCTTAATTGCTTTTGGCATGAGTACCTATTTTTAAGACCGATGCCTTCCCGCCTAGGGCTTGTATGGGAAGTGCAAAGGGTCCCATTTTTTTTTTTGACTTGCTCTTGTACTCATGTGCTCATATTATGTTTTGTGTGTTGCGACTGCTGTAATGTTTTGCAGTGTGCCATAGTTTGGTGAACAGATAGTGAATTTTCGGGGAATGGGAATGTACGGGTTAACGGTTTGATTTAGTCTTGCAAGGTGGATTAATGGACATTGCTTCATCTTGCTGCCTATGATGAAATGCACTCTCGTACGAGAACTTCTGAGCGTCATCCTGCAAACATAACTCCAAGGAGACAAGAAAACCATTAATGAATAAATGAGCTTAGACTTAAACAGCTGCGGGTGAACAAAAATATTTGGGGCGATTCTGAGCACTGAGTGCGAATGTCGACGATGTTGATGAGATTGTGTGACGATGAAGGATGCAATGATTCTGATGAATGAATATGGTTGTGGAGTGAAGGGTCGGAGATGAACGTGCCAGTTTATAGTCTTGATGGACTATCATGGGTTAGTTTTGTGTTGTAACCCGTTGGACATTGCCCATTTAGCGTCGTGGCGGATGGAACGTTACCAGTTTCGAGTCTTAGCGGACCATGCAGAGGCAAGCTAGTTTATAGTCTTAGCGGACTCTGATGGTTCTGATGGTGACATTTTACTGTCATGCCAGACGGATGCTAGTTTATCGTCATTGCGGACATTGTGGGGTATCGGTTTATTGTCATGATGCCAGGACAATGGTGGCGTCAGTTTTAAGTCGTAACCCAAGACTGTTCTGTGGTATCAGTTTATAGTCGTAATCCAGGACTTATCTGTGGTATCAGTTTATAGTCGTGATTCCAGGACTTGCTATGGTATCAGTTCATAGTCGTGATTCCAGGACTTCTCTATGGTATCAGTTTATAGTCGTGATTCCAGGACTTACACGTACCTGAGCTCAAATTTATGTATGGAACGGTTTCAGGAACAAGTGATTGGTTGGATTTGCAAATTCTTTTCCATCCATGTCAGCTAGCTTAGCCGTTGTCGAATGCTTTGATGACCAGGTAAGGCCCTTCCTAGTTGACTGAGAATTTATCTGGGTGTTCTCGAACAGCCTTAAGCACGAGGTCTCCTTCTTTGATGGGGCGCTTACGAATGTCATGCCGATGTCGTTGCCGCTATTGTTTTTGGTACCATTCGATCTGATCGAGTGCGCGCACGCGCTCCTCCTCCACCGAGTCCAGGTCAATGATGCGTAGATCATTATTTTGCCCATCATCGAGAAGTCCAAAAAGTGTGATCCTTAGAGATGGTACCTGTAATTCCAAAGGTAAAACAGCTTCTGAACCGTAAACAAGACTGTACGGAGTTTTACCTGTCGAGGTCCGGTGTGTAGTACGGTATGCCCACAATGCATACACCAGTTGTTCGTGCCATCTTCGTTTAATTTGGGTAAGTATCTTTTTGAGTATTATGATGATTTTCTTATTTGTTGCTTTCGCCTACCCATTGCTCTGAGGATAGTAAGGGGATGAAAACGAATGTTTGATCCCTAGACTATCACAAAACGTTTTGGTCTCGGCACTGCTAAATTGTGGCCCATTGTCAGTGATGATTGTCATGGGAATGCCAAAACGGGTCACAATGTTTTTGAGGATGAAGTGGCACACGTGTTTAGAAGTAGTTTTTCGAAGGGGCACAGCTTCTACCCATTTCATGAAATATTCGGTTGCTATTATGATAAAACCATGCCCGGCGGAAGATGTGGGTGTTATCGGGCCTATAAGGTCCAATCCCCACTTTTGGAAGGGCCATGTGATTTGTGTTGTATGCAACTCATTTGGTGGGACATGGATTAGATTACTGTGTTTTTGACAAGTACTACATGTTTTGACTTTGGACAGACAATCG
>MNCI01034858.1:77073-94268 GCA_015680685.1 Gnetum montanum | reverse complement strand
TCTATCTCCCCATTATACTTAGTCAACATTGGAAGGGGGACACCCTTGGGCAAAGTTAATTGCGGGACAGAGGAGCTGATAGGGTCATCATTGTAGAAGTCTACTACTTTTAGCTCTACATCAGCGACGATTTTGAGGCGCTTTACCTCATCTGTTAATTCCTGCATCAATTTTTTAGCGTCCGCCCAATCTTGGGCACTCGGTGAAGCTACGGGCTGGGGGTGCGGAGCTGCATACCAGCTAGATTGTTGGGTCATGGGTTGAAAAGCTGAAGGCTGGGTGATCGGCGATTGTGCCTGGGGATAATTAACGGGGGGCGGTGCTAAGGCTGAGATGTTAAAAGGAAAATGTTGTGGTTGTTTTTGTTGTTGCAGTTAGGGTTGTGCTTGAGGAACAGTGATCGGGGGAATTGCGTGGGGTGAGACGTGGTGATGGGGAATTTGATATGATGACGCCCCCCTTGCTGGCCACTGTCCCACTACGTTGTGTGCGGGGACTCCTTGTTGGGTTGAGGCTGCTTGGGGAGCTGTATGCATCTGGATATGGGGTATGAAGTGAGCTACTGTAGACGTGGGGATCACATGTGGCATCCCAATTACGCGAGGTGGGAATGTTGGTCCCATGCCATCATGAGGAGGCGGTGCTTGTGAGGATGGGCCCGCAGCTGCATTAGGGGTAACTGTTAAAGGGAAGGTGTGAGGTTGGGAATCGCTCGGGAGCGGAATGTGTACGAGCGCTGGCATCTCCGGTGGTGGCATCTGAACTTGGGCGAACCTAGGGCATTGTACGGGCAAGACTTCCCCTATCCCGGGATGGAAAATGGGGTTCATCTGTGCTTGGGGGCTCAAGGTGTGGTATGAGTCTCCCTGCTCAGATTGGGCAGCGAACTCATCTTCTTCCTCTGGCTGAGGCTCTAGCGTGGGTTGGTCCAATGACTGGCTCCTGTGCAGAAGGAGCTAAGTAAAGAGCTCCGAGAATTGTTTTGGAATGGGGATTACGTCGTATGGGGAAGGGATGAACTCATGTCCTCCCCTGTAAAAGAGTTCGAATTGTCTCTTTACTTCGATTTCAACCCGATCCACTGCCAGGCCGGCTTGTATCTTAATGCAGATGAAGTTATACTCATCTTGGGTTATAACGTTAGCGGCTGGATCTCTCCCTTGTAACCTCAAAGACCGAAGGGGCCCCATTGTGGATTGCCCTCCCAACTGTGGTGTGTTAGACTGCTGGGCAGCCATGGTGTGTGAGATGTCAATGTTCTGGTTAGTGGCAGAAGTGGTGTTTACGGGATTCATGATGATAGATTGTGTATGCAAAACGGTTTGAGTGTAAACGCTAAGTGTTCAGCGTAAACGCTGGTCAGTGTGCAGCATAAACACTAAGTGTTCAGCGTAAACGTTGGTTAGTGTGCAGCGTAAATGCTAAGTGTTCAGCGTAAACGCTGGTCAGTGTGTAGCGTAAACGCTAAGTATGCAGTATAGACGCTGGTCTTCGAGCAGCGTAAACGCTAAGTATGCAGCGTAGACGCTGGAGTAAGTGTGCAGCGTAGACGCTGGTAGGTTGACGGCGTAGACGCTAGGGTTTTTGATCGTAGCGTAGACGCTGGAAGATTGACAACGTAGATGCTGAGAGTCGGGTTTAAATAGGGCAGCGAAAAATGCTAATGAGCGTAGACGCTGAGGAGGGTACAGTCAAGTTGTTTAAGCGGAGGCCCTCCTTCTAGCGCCAATTTCTGTACCGCCTAAAATCGTTGGTCCCCAGCTGGAAGGAAAAACAGAGACCGCGGGATCGCAGGACAAGCACAGATGACCCTCCCTTCGCCCGAGGGCGTGCTGGAATGCATGAAGGTAGGGTACCTTGGGTGGTCCGCACGCGGATCAGACAAGGATTTCTCCGAGCGCCACCGAAGTGTTATACGCTGGGTTATACGTAAACTGTGTAACAGGCGTAAAATGGAGCGAACAATGAAAATAGGGCGTAAACAAAGTGTAAACAGCGTAAAAATGAAAGCAGGGCATAAACAAAGTGTGAACAGCATAACAGCGTAAACGAGGCGTATACAGCGTAAACAGTGTGAACAGGGCGTAGACAGCGTAATGCGTAAACAGGGTTTAAACAGGGCGTAAAGCGTAAATAGGGTTTAAATAGGGCATAAAGCGTAAACAGCGTAAACAGAGCGTAGATAGCGTAAAGCGTAAATGAGTGTAGACAGCGTAAAGTGTAAACGAGCGTAAATAACGTAAACAAGTTTAAACAGCGTAGACAAATGTAAACAGCGTAAACAATGTGAGCGTAAACGGAATGTAAATTGTAACAATGACGCTTGTAAGAAAACAGTTTTCGAGGTACTGGTCTTAACACAGTTGTGCGTGTACACAAGGCGGACGTAAAGCCCCAGTGGGTGCAGGGAGGCGGCTGGTTCGCACGGTAGGCGGAGCGTAGTGACTGTGCTCAGCGTACAGGACTTCCAGCGTAGAGGGTTTTAGGCTCTGGTTTGCAGCGTAATTGCTCTTGGGTCTGCTCTGGTAAATTTTTGCCGACCTTGAAAATGCAAAAAACTGGGCTTTTTATAGGGAAGGTTTTACCGGGAAAATCGGGTTGGGAGACACGTGGCGTGTCGACCGGGTGCGCACAATTTAGAAACATGGTATACGCTGGGCATATACGCTACATCAGGCCGGCGTATATGCTGGGCGTATACGTCGGACTTGCTGGGCATGTGAACTGGGGTGGACACTGGGCGTACACGCTGGGGCGTATACGCTGATGGATGCTGGCATATACGCTGGGCGTATACGCTGATGAATGCTGGCGTATACACTGGGCATATACGCTGGGCATATACGCTGATGAATGTTGGCTACCGACTTGCTTCAATTCTTGCTCCTGTTGCACCTGCTGAACGTACATGTGAGGCGTAGACGCTAGGCGTAGACGCTGGCACAACACTTGGTAAAAACCGAGCGTTTCGATCCTCAAAATCGCCATGTGACTTCAAATGTAGCCAACGTCGTCTGAGGGTCATGGAGATCTGCTTCTTATTGGACAAGTGCCAAACTCGAAATTTTTGTGGTGTTTCAAAGAGGAATCTCAATATGAGAAAAAGTGGAAATTATAATTTGATGGTTCATGTAACTCCAAAGATGCAGGAGTTGGATTAGTTCTAGTAAATGATGATTCCCAAAAACTTTTAAGGGCAATTCATCTATCTTTCTCTTGTACTAACAACAAGGTTAAATATGAAGCTTTGAGTATTGGAATTAAAATAACACTAGAAAAAGGAATCAAGGTAACCATCATAAAAGGAGATTCAAGACTAGTTTGTAAACTAAGATTAAAGGTAATTATGTAGTAAAAAGCTCATTCTTGTGATGTTATAATGAACTTTTTCATAGAATGCTAAATCAATTGCATCACTATAAAATATAACATATAGGTAGAGAAGATAATTATATAGTCAATGATTTACCAAAGGAAACTTTAACATTAGATGCAAAAAGGATAGAAAGGTACAAAGGGGTAGCGGTTGAGAATGAACATCATCCATCAATACTAAATAACAAAGTATTTACAAGTATTCAAAGATGATGATAAATTATTTAGATTCTTGAGAAATAAGTAGGAATTTGAAAGTCAAATCATACCTGAAACAACATGAAGGTTCAAGACAAATTCCATTCCCAAAAAAGTGATTGATTACAAACATGAGTTTAGCAAAAATTTGCTTATTGGGAAAGATATATAGAATTCACATGATCAAACTTATGAAATAGTGAATCTTGGATCTACTGAGATGCCAAAGATGTTAAATATCACAAAGGAAAAGGATTTAGTCTTCACACAAAATGTATTATTACTTCTAAAAAATAATTTGAAAAATTTTGCTTGGTCTTATGATGATCTTAAGGCTTTTAAACCATATGTGATGGCCCATAAAATTCCTTTGGTAAATAGTTGTAAGATAGTTAAATAAAAGTAAAGAGNAATTCCTTTGGTAAATAGTTGTAAGATAGTTAAATAAAAGTAAAGAAAATTCAATCCATCATTTGAACTAGCCATGGAAGCTAAGATCAAGAAGTTATTGCAATCGTGAATTATGTATCCAATCTAATATTCAACATGGTTTGCTAACCTTGTTCTAGTAAGGAAAAAGAATGGTGATATTAGAATTTTTGTAGATTTTAGAAATTTGAATAAAGCCTCTGAAAAAGATAAATATCCACTTCTTAGAATTGATGAAATGTTGATCAAAGTTTCAAGTTGTCAAGTATATTCTTTCCTAGATGATTTTCTAGGCTATAATAAAATATTGGTAGATAAAGGTGATAGATATAAAACAACGTTTACCACCAAGTGAGGAAATTTCACTTATCAAAAAATGTCATTTGAACTATCATATGTTAGAGCTACATTTAAAAGAGTAATGGATTTAGCCTTTAAAGGTTTAATTGATGAGTTTTTTGTGGTTTATTTGGATGATATCACCATCTTTTAAAAAAGGAAGATGTGACATCTCATTCTCAGATGTCATGCCAAATGTCAAATATATGTTATATTAGACATGATGCATAAGAAGAAAATATATCAAAAGTCAAATATATGTAACATTCAACATTATGCATAAAGATAACAATAGAAAAAGTATAGAAAGAGAAAAAATGCTTCATTGATATAGAATAAAGTATTTGGATCATGCTCTAAGAGTGTTCCTTGGGGTTTTCTTCCTTCAAGATCTATCCCCTTAGAGGCAATCTAGCACTACCACCAAAGTTAGGCTTACAATTGGTCAGAAGGGATGGCCAGTCTACTTCCTATCCCACTTCACCTTGCTCTTTTGACTTGCTTGTACTAGCTCTACTACTCCATGCTGGCACAACCTCTAAGCCTAGGTATAGATGCCTTAGGTTAAACCTCCAAAGGTTACCTCATTAAACAGATTTGTTATTGCAATGCACCCTTTCACGTCTCAATTACAACTTCCCTTTTGGGTCTCATTATGATAACAATAATCACTTACTATGAAGAAACACCATCTTCATTATGTAGCAGCATCATTTGGGAATGGGAACATGACAATCTATCCCACTTAAGTTTTGTTCATCCTCAAATGAGTCCAAGTTCACTATCTTTTTTCAACTCTTATGCTTTTGTTATGCTCCCAAGTATCAAAAACACTAAGAGTATCTCAAAACACTATACCTCTTCCCAGCACAAATGTCAACAAAAATAGAAATTGGCACAAGGAACAAAACAAGCCCTCCTTCTAGCACCAAAAAGGTATTGATGCATAAATTTTGGACACATCAACATCCACAAAACTTCTTTCAAGAGACTATTTTCTAGGATGCCTCTCATATGGGTATGAAAACTTGGGAAAAGTCTCAATTGGAAGGGCAATGTGGTGTTTTGTAAAACGTGATGTTTAATAGTGTAGGTAAATTAAATAACATTACTGCCGATGCAAATCAGCACTTAAGGCTGTTGCCCCATGATCACCTTATACATGTGTTTGTGCTGCTAGAAGCACTCACCTATTAACACATGCCACCTGTTCCTTCCAACGGTGTAATCCTCATCTGTGGGGATAATGGCAGCATCTACCACCTATGCATAGCAAAGAAACATGTAGCTCCCACTACCCATGCATAGCTAATAGCAGTGTCCACCAATGTGCAAGTAACTGTAGCATCAACACATTGCCAAGACTAGGTCAACATGGTCGACCACTAGAACGACTACCATCACCAACAGGGTTGATATGAGAAGGCTGGCTAAAAATGAGGTGACTAAGATTAATGGTAGAGGCATGGAAACTAGGATTCTACAAGCCTTGAAGGCTCTAGCCATGACTATTGGCCATGCTATGCCTTATGTTGGTGCTGCTCATGCAACTGCTAGTAGCTCTCAATAACGCTTGATGCCATTGGGTTATTTCATGTTGCCACATGCATCACACCATTGCTTGCTCAATTAGCAGATTCACGTTTCTTACACCACCACCAATATGCTATGGGATCTCCACGATTCAAGCACCAAATGGCAAGCTCGTGTCAGGAACACCAATGCCCTTATCCATAGCATGAAGAAGGATTTGACCAATAACCTTAAATTTTACTCTCTACGGACTACGCCAGGAAATGTTGTAACGACCTGATGCCTACAACTTGACAATATCTAGCCATGACTAACATTTGAGGAACTACCATCATGAATGATTATGCATACGGAAACTACAACGTGGATTGCGGTTTATCCAAACAAGAAACTTTAGCAAATTCTAATAATGAACATATAGCTTCCCATAGCGTTGTTAGCATCATGCACATTGCTCGCTGGCTACCGCTAACAAAAAAAAATGACATGTGACAAGAAGAAATCAACTTTGTATAGGAAATTCCTTGTTCTGATTTTAGAAAATTTTTGGGACGCATACTAGATCACTCAATAGTGGAAAAAGGAAGGAAGAAGGATCAAGGCAATAGGAGGAGACCCAAGGTAGTTGGGCTAGGTAGTTGGGGGCATGCTTATGTTTATATTTGTAGTTAAAGGAAACTACCTGGGTTGCTGGGGGTATGTTTATGTTTATATGTGCAGTTAAAGGCATATCCATCGTCAATATTGAAAGATCCAAAATAAAATAATAGACTCATATCAATGCCAACTTACAAAATCATATTTGCTTGGTGACTTTTTTTTCTTAATATAATACTATGGTTTTTAATGTATTCTAGATAAGCATTAAGCTAAGTAGCCCTTTGTCACCGTGTCCTTTTTTTTTGGGTTAACCATTATAATTGCCACTCACTACACCAACTTGTTGAGTTTAATCTTCTTTACATATGTTACCATTACAAATAATTATAGAATTTCTAATTGTTATGGGATTGGAACTTATTAATCATGGCCCCATGCTAGCATGGGAGATGTTGGTACCAACAACTATATGGCAATCTTCTATGTACCCTTCTATCTATCACCCTCTTCTATGTATTATGTTATTTATGTAGTGATTACACTTCTTACTCTTTGTGTTATTCATGTGTGATTACATGTGGGATTACAATAATATTTTGAACTGATATTGTGTTATTCATGTAATGTATTATGTACTCAAGTAGTGTGTTATTCATTGTACTTCTTTGGTGCTTGCACGTTTTTTTCTATGTTATTCATGTGATGATTGTAATTCTTTTTTGTGTTATTCATGTGGTGATTGCAATCCTTGTTCATTGTACTTCTATGATGATTTCACTTTTTTTTCTATGTTAATTATGTAGTGATTGCAATTATTTCTTTTTTGTTATTTTCTATGGTGACTACACTACTTATTTGTGTTATTCATGTGGGGATTATAATGATATTTTGAATAGATTTTGGGAAAAAAAAATATTTATATGGTTTTAGAATGATAAGTATAGTGAAAACAAATAATCCTTAAATCATTGTAAAATCAAATTTCTTGAATTTTAAAAATATAGTGATGCTTGATTTAGATGGTTTCAAAATTCTTAAATCTATATATCAAAAATCAGGTCTATGCATTGTTGCATGTGAAGAAACAAAGAAATTTCAAGAAAGAAAGAAAGAAAATGAATGATATGTTGAAGTTGAATTTGAGATTAGGTATATCACTGCATCTTAAGAAGGAAATAAAGAAAATGAATAATAATATATTCAAGTTGGAGGCATCAAAGGACACACCAATAGCACAATTTTGCTATCATTATTTTAGAAATTTTGAGTAATTTTTTTGCTATTATTATTTTACAAATTTTTGAAAATTTTTAAAAAGAAAAAAATTAACATGTTAATAAAGTGTTAGTATTTTGCATGAAAAAAATTTGAATGTTAGTGGCCATTTGATCATGATAGTTTTTTTGGCTAATTGTTACCTATTACTATTATGGGTGATTGTATGATTGATTGTTATTGGGTTTTCTAGATGAAAAACAAAACATATTACTATGTTTTATGTTTCTCTGTAATATGTGAAATATGCATATAGAATGCTCAACACAAACTTTGTGGATAGTACATGGCAAAGTTGTTGAAAATTAACAAAAACAACTTTGGGCAGTAATTCATGGCAAAGTTGTTTAAAGTTTTTGGGAGTTGTTGGGAAAAATATAGAAACAACTTTGTGCACTAATTTATGGTAAAGTTGTTTGGAAAACTAGATAGTACATGTCAAAGTTGTTGGATGGCGAATTTGTTTGGAAAATAGGATAGTACATGGCAAAGTTTTTAGGATGGCAAAACCACAAAAGCAAAGTATTAGCTTTGTGCCCTAATTCATGGCAAAGTTTTTTGGAAAATAATAGAACCTAAGGATCTATAGAAAAATAGAACACATAACCCTCCCAAGGATCTATAGAAAGAACAAAACACAAAACCCTCCCTTCAATGTGAAGGGAAACATCCATAGGACGAAGCTTCTCTTCAATGTAAAGGGAAACATCCACAAGATAAAGCTTCTTTCCAATGTGAAGGGAAACATCTACAACACAAAGCTTCTCTTCAATGTGTAGGAAAACATCCATAGGACAAAGCCTCAATATGAATGAAAACATCCACAAGACAAAGCTTCTCTTACTTTCAACAACAAGCTCACATTTATCTTCTTTTTACTCTGAACAACAAATTCATATTTATAGCATGGTCTCTTTTGATTTTTTGGCACTTAACTTTAGTAATACAGTCTCTTTTGATTTTATAGTGCTTAACTTTAGTAATGCCCAAAATAAAGTATAAGAGAATAGTTCTTATCTTTTGTATTTTCCAAGTTACAGGTAGAAGAGAGTATAAGTTATAGTAAGTTAAATAGCTATGTGTACTAGTTTTCTATTAAATATCTATGTTTTCCATTTTCTAAAAAATTCAAAACTAAAATTTCCAAAAAAGAAAAAATGAAAACGTCAATGCTCAAAAACAAAAAATGAAATATTAGAGAGAAGGGAAAAAACACTAGATAACTTGTCATCAACTCAATAAAAGTTTGTGTGAGAATCATCAAGTACAAAGTAATATTTATACAATAGAGAAAAAATCACTTCTAAAGTACACAATACTATTGACACAACTTGTTCTTCTAAAATGAGATGTATCTCAAAAATTGATGAAATAGTTATTTGGTTGTTTCAGATGATTAGATAGCTTTTTAAGCTAACCATTTTAATTTGATAACTGTAGTTGATTGCATTGTTATAATAGTCTTATTTGAATCTTTTTCACTTGCAAAAATTTATAGATGAGTAGATATTTATAGTAGGTGTAGTAAATTTTCTTAGTGGTTTTTCAATATTGAGGATTTTTTATGGAGTTATTGCAACATAAAATTTTTTAGTGAGAAATAATTTGAAGATGGAAAATACTAAAGAATTCTGAAACTTTTGATTTTATTTTACTTGATGATTTTTATAAATTCCTATCAAAAGATACCATTTCATGATATACAGTTTTGCAGATTATTGGATTTATTTTCCAAAATAAGGGATTTACACTAGTAATTCAGGCTACCATTGAATGCTATGGAATTAATGTTTTACATGCCTACTATTCTTACAAATCATTTTGCTTTTTGAACTAGCTAATTCTAAAATGGTTAACAAATCATTGGATCTTAAAGTTTTGAAAGATCAGCATAATAATTTTATTACTCAAGAAAGAAAATTGAATTGCAATCCCTATTCCAAAATTCCTTTCTAGATTGAATTAGAAAATCTTCCTCTTATTTTTTAAAGCTTTGAAAGCAACATTATTAGCAGCATTGGCATAATCCTGAAGACATAGTAAAAAACATTACTAAATGGTATACAACTCACATATTATTTTCTAGAGATTGATTTATGACAGAGAAAAATATGATTAGAACTCAAGGTTGGCAATTAGTGTTTTTCCTAGAAAATTCTTGTTTAGAAAAAAAAAGAAATTATAGTAGAAATATTGATACATATGGATTTCACTAAGTGCAATAGAGATAAAAGAGGTCTAAACATAATGTTTATAATTTAATAACCTTAAAGATATCTCATTTTCTCTCTATTTCTACTACTATTCTAAATGTTTTTTTATTGGATAATGCTCTTTCACTTATTAGTGACATGGATTGTGAGAAATGTTGAGCTTAAAAAATCAAGAATGGACCTCCTTCCCCACATTTCTATGTTGGTTTTATCATGGAATTTTGGGGGCCTTTCTGATAGGTCTCAAGCAAAGATTGCCAACGAATATCTTTAAAACTAATCATTTATCTTTATATTTTCTTTTCTTGTAGGAAATTAAGATTTCAGTGCATGATATTATTTTTGTTGGTAAATGCATTTTAGAAAATTGCATTTTTTTTGCGGCTAATGAAGTTAATAAAGGAGGTCTTGCTATTCTTATTAATAAAAATTAGATTGGAAAAGTTTTGTATTTTTATTTTGACAACTTTGGAAGAATTCTTTGGATTACTTATCATAGTGAAAAAGATGACTTTGGACTTTGTAATGTTTATGTTCTTAATAATTCAAAATATCGATTATATTTTTTAAAATATCTTCTATCTTTGCCTAACGTTTCTTGAATTGTTGGAGGTATTTTTCATATAGTTGAAAGTCATTTAGATAAAATTCATGATATTTCTCCTAATATGTCTTCTCAAGAGAAAGAAGGTTGGTGTAATTCTAGAAAAAAACATATTTTCTTTCTGATGTTAGCTCTTTATTTCCATCTCATTCAAATGAGAAACATTATATTTGGTGTAATAATAAACAAGGAAATGATAGAATTTATTGTCAACTTGATATATTTTACATATCTAATGTTTTCTTTTGGAAGCCTACAAAAAAAAGTAGAAGTGCATATAGATACTACTTTGTTAAATCATTTTCCTATTAGTAGTTTTCTCTCTTGAATTAGTTTTCTATCCTTTCAAAAGCATGACCTTTTTCATATGGCTATTACTATGTTCATAGGACAAAGCAAGAAAAATATTTTGAAGTTTTTATGGAATGCAAAAAAAAAAATTATTTGTGATACTGGTTAGATTGACTTGTGGTAATGAACTACTTGTAGAGTCAAAATTTATGTTAGATGATTTGGAAAGCAATTTGCTAAGCATAAACATCAAGTTGAAGAAGATCTTCTAGAATTTGTAAAATAAATGCTAATTCTTTGAGATTAGAATCCATTTGATCTTGAAATCTAAAAATACTTTGCTAAATTTTGTTATGTTAAATAATGTTGGGATGCTTTTGAAGTTAAAAGTACTCTTACTAAAAGTTACATGGGTTGGGTAAAAATTGAAGATGAACCTTGCAAGGAAATTTCTAAATTTCTAAAAGAAAAGGGTCAATTACCTAAATTGGAATCACTTTATATAAATGGTTTCATTATTAAAAATCCTAAGACTATTAATAGTTTTTTAGAAAATAATTTTTCTTCTAAAGGTTTTAGCAAGAAAGCTCTCCAAGTACATATTCCTCATCTTATAATAGAAGCGCATCGAAGTATTCTTAAAGAAAATATTACATAGGAAGAAATCAAAGCAACAACCTTTAATTTAGTAGATGGTAAAGCTCTAAGTTTTAATGGTTTTTCAATTAGATTTTTTAAGAGACATTTGGATATCATTAGAGACCATCTCTTTTATGTTTTCCAATAAGTTATTAAAAAACTTTCTTTTGGTAAAAATATTAGTGAAAGTATGATTTTTCTTCTTCCTAATAAAGATCTTCAACATATTGGTAATTGGAGGCCTCTTACTCTTCTTAATAATGCCTATAATATTTTAGCTAAATGCATGACTTGCCAAATTTAGAAAGTTATTATTATTTCAACTTAGCAGAAGNATAATATTTTAGCTAAATGCATGACTTGCCAAATTTAGAAAGTTATTATTATTTCAACTTAGAAGAAAATGTAGTAGGATTCTGATACTAACTAAGACATTGCTTTATTAAATTAGATTATGCCAAAGCTTATGACAGGATTGAATGTAATGTCATTATTTCTTATTTTTATAAATTGGGATTTGGTGATTATTTTATTCATCTTGTCTATATCCTACTCGTTGAAGCGAATGCTCAACTTGCCACTAATTTTGGACCAAGTTCCTCCTTTTTTCTTCAATGTTCAATTTGTCAAGGTTGTTCTTTAACTCCTTATCTTTTCATTATTTTTGTAGACTTTCTTTTACATAATCTACATAGGAATATCATTAATGAAATTTTAACTAATGATCAAGGTACACAATTTCTTAACATACATTCTGCAGATCATTCTTTTATTATGATCAACAATTCTTTACAACATCTTAATATTTTTTTAAATAGAGTAGAGGATTATTTCATGTTATTTGACTCTCAAATAAATTGACAAATTTTTTTTTTATTATAATAACAATATTGATGAGTGAATTACTCTTAAGCCTTGGAAAATCTTGAAAAAAAAAGATTTTGTTTTCAAAATTTTAGGAATGCCTTTTTCTTTTGAGCCTAATATTACTATTTTGTGGAATTACGTGGTTGATAAAATAAGAAAAAAACTTGATAAATGGAAAGAAAAGAAAGTTCACCCTTATTAGCAAATTTTTAGTTATTAACCAAATGCTTCAAGAAACTTATGTTTGGTACTTTTTGGATCTCTTCTAAAACTTCTTATGATAGAATTGATTGTATTATCTACTAATTTCTTTGGTTTGCTAAGCAATATAAGAAACATATGTTTGTTACTTTTTTGGATCTCTTCTAAAACTTCTTGCAATAGAATTGATTGTATTATCCACTAATTTCTTTGGTTTGCTAAGAAATATAGGAAACATATGTTTGTTACTTTTTGGGTCTCTTCTTAAACTTCTTATGATAGAATTGATTGTATTATCTGCTAATTTCGTTGGTTTCCTAAGTAATATAGGAAACATATGTTTGTTAATTTTTGGGTCTCTTCTAAAACTTCTTATGATAGAATTGATTGTATTATCCACTAATTTCTTTGGTTTGCTAAGCAACATAGAAAAGGTTTTTCTAGAATTACTTGGGATATGTGCACTAGTAGTAAGAAAGATGGAGGACTTAGCCACAATAATTATTATAACCAAGGTGTTTCTCTTGTAACAAAATGAATTAATGGAGATGATGTTTGGATGCTTCTTTTAAGAAACACACTTGTGCAAGGAAAACCTAAGAATGATAATAGTTGGTCTTCTAATAACTTTTCACACTTTCTTCTTCTTTTTTTCAAGGCATTTTTATTCCTAGTTCTCCCATTCTTAAACAAATTTTAAAGACAATGTGCAAACTTAGTAAATATTGGAATTATAATCATATTATATTTTCATAACATATGCTTAAGAAAATTAACCCATGGTGGCTTGCTTTTAATGAAAGAGCTTGGGCTACTAATGCATTTAGATTATATACCACTTAGAGCAAATCTGGTATCACTACAATTTATTATTCACATATGCATGATAGATGGATTACTTGGCTTGAAATTTCTAGCCTCTATGGCTTGAATAGAAAAAGAAAAAGTAAGTTGAAAAAGTAATTTCTAATCTTGAGAATTTATTTAATGTTAACAACAATTTGTATCAAGCTTTTTCAAATATTTTTTGGAAGGATGATAAATTTGTTTTTTCCTTTTAATTTAAAAGTTGCCTAGGAGATTATTACAAAAAAATTATTTTATGCATAACATATTCAATAAGGCCTAGAAAATGCAATTAGCTTCATACTTTTGGATGAGGACAATGCAAGATATTAAGAGAGCTCCTACATTTCCAAAAATTTGTATTTTTTTATGGTGTCTTATTGATCAAGGTCTTTCTATTGGCACTCGTATTAAACATATGAGAAATATTAAACAACAGTCTTATACATGTGGCACCAATAGAGTTACACACTAATCAAATTATGTGGTTGTTTCAATGATGGGGAATTGACATCATTAGACCAATAACACCCAAGTCCTTTAGAAGACACAAATTTATTATTGTTATCACATTTGACCATTTGATGGAGCAGAGTTCATTAGAAATTTGTTTAATTGTCTAGTCTGAAGTAAAAGTCAGTTTCATTTACAAATGGTAAATTCCATGCCTATGGAATTTGTGACAAAAATCAAGTATCAATTTCGTATGTAAATTAAAGATTTAGTGTTGATGAGAATTTCTAGAAAATGTGATGGAGAAAAATAATATGGTTGAATGCTTAGAAAATTATGAATGTAGAAATCACTTTATGAGCTGTCCAAAAGTTTGTTAATGTTCAAAGCAGTGCACAAATATGTCGTTTTGCAAAAAGAAAGAAGTTAAAATAACTAAGATTAAATCCTATGGATGAAAAGTAAAAGTAGCAAGAATTGTCAAGAAATGAGAATTCACTATTGACTATACATGTAAAGTTATACATTGTGTGAGTAGAGACTTTGGAAATGAGACATAAAGTAACAAAAACATTTGCACAAAAAATGAAAAAAAAAACTAGACTAGAAAGAGAAGGCACATAAAAATTATCAAGAAAAAATATTAAAATAAGGAAAACACTACAAATAATATTTCTTATTCATCTCAATATGCCATTCCTAGAATAGAGTTGAGAAAGAAACTAAGAATACAAAAAATACAGTGGTTGAAATTTTTGTAATAAATTAAAACAAAAATATGTTTCATGATCCAGAAGTCAGCAAAATTCAGTTAAAGACCTGAGAATGATGATGATGGAGTTGGCCACCTTGTAAAGATCACCTCCACTTTCAAATGTCCCATCGATGTTGCTACTTAGACTCATGTTAAGAGTGCATGAAGGATGGCATTGATGGCATCAAAAACATGATGAACAAATGACAGCAGTACGTATTTCCCAAATGCTAAGCTCTAGGTAGGGGGACAAATGACGTATGTGAATGTGGCCACAAATTCGAAGATGTTGGAGGTAGGAGCAACACCAATGTGAGAAGGTACGACATTGTCTGCTTTGAGAATGAGAGGAGTGTAACATGACAAGCTACAAACCCTCATGCCTACACCATGTGGCAAATAATGAACCCTTGTTCTTGCATTTCTACTGGAGATAATCACATTTTATCTTAAAAATTAAAGTTCAGGATAGAACATAAGACGATATATATTATTATTATGGGCATAAAGTTTGAATAATAGTAGTACATGCATAAGTAGAAAGGTTACCATTTAGAAATGGGAGATTTATAGATCCTTGTCTTGTAAGTTAAATTTCCCATGAAGGTTGTATGGAAGCATAACTAAATCTCTTTGATATTTGCATTTGACATGACACTTGTCAAATTATGACATAAATTTTTCATAATTTCCTATCAAAGTTACAACTTCTCATGGAGGTTATGAATTAATTTGCTAGATATTTTTAGCTTACCTTAATATTTTATGATGATTGTAACTACCCAAGCCATAATAAAAAGGGCTTGAAAGGTAGAGTTAAGGGGGAATTTTTTTGGGAGAAACAACTTTGAAGAATTGTTGGAGATTTCTTGTAAAGCATGGCTTGCTAAAAGCATTAATTCAACTACTTTTTTTTAATCCTGTGAGTTCATTTCTTTCTATTTTTTTCAGTTACTTAGCTAATGGTTTAGATAGTATAGTGCTTGGCATTTAATTTTGGGATTTTTCTAGGTTGCCTTTATAGCTCTATTTTTGCATAATATTAGACTTCTATTAAGGTTTGCCATATAAGAGCTTATGTTGTATTTAAAAAGCATCTTGAGCAATTTAATGGTAATGTTTTATAGAAATTCATTGTTTGAGTTTAGGAAATGTAGAAAATTTTTGATACTTTGAGATGACTAAAATAGCTTCTTTATTTATAATGTTTGTTGTCTTAATATTGCAATCTTAAAATTATCAAACTTTTGTGGAAGTTCTATTGTTTGGAGTTCTTGACCAATATTTAACTAGCCAAATTGAAGCTTGTACTTTGTGGTTTACAAAGTGTTTTAGTAGTAAATAAAAGTGTCTTTTATGAAATTGCTTGTTGAGCTTAAAGGGTTTAGATGATTTGTAATAGATTAAATTGGAATAGCTTTATTACGAAGTGTTTTCTCATGTCGATTTATCTTGCCTAAATGTTTGAGATCCCACCCAAATATGCTTTCTTTTCATTTCTCTTTCTAAAACTCACTGAATCTCGCTTTATTTCTAGTTTTCTTGTGGAATTTTCTCTCTAGGGGAAATTAGGAGTAGAGTGATAGAATTGTGCTTAAACATTTTTGTGAAATTTTATTTATTACAAGTAATGTACTATAGGGATTATATAGACTATAAGAGAAGACAAAAGAAGTTTAAGAGTTCAATGATCAAAAGGAATTATAATAGGATGGCAAATCCTTATCAAGGAGTTACACCATTAGGATTTTAAAATTACAATGATATTCCTAAGGTAGTTCACAAATATTTTCCGAAACCTTTTATTCCTAGAAAACCTTACTTGGCTAAAGAATACATTTACTTATTTGAGTTAGATTTAAAGGATATGGCTTAGATTTGGTATTTAAACTTGCCAAGAAATAGTATCACAAATTGGGATGACATGAAAGGTCTTTTCTTAGCCTAGTGTGGCAATAAATTAGATCAACAATAATTGTACTATGGGCTAGTCCAAGCTAAGTAAGAAGTCAAAGAGTCACTTAGAGATTTCACCATTAAGTTTCAACAAATTTGTGGGCTTTTTCAAAGACAATATAGACCATCAAAGGAAATGCTTAGAGATACTTATTTTAAGGCTATGAAATCTAATATTTCAATCTGGTTAAGGAGAATTTCAAACTTGCTAACATTGAATGACTACTCTAGTGAAGCTATACAATTAGAAAAACAATTGAACTTGAATAATGAAGAGATTATCACAACTTAGAAAAAGAGAAGAAAAAATGATGATTTCTATGCAAGATTTTGCTCAACATAAAGCATTACTAGGTGATGAGACGCAGATTGCACAAGCTGCGATATCGCATCCCCTGTGATATTGCGTACACGATATCGTGTCTTTCCCTGCGATATCGCGTACGCGATATCGCGGTCCGCCATCATATCTATAAATAAGAGGCAGCACTCCCCTCATTTATCATCCTAGGTGTAAAGTAGTGAAGCTCTGGTGGATTGATCACCCTAGAGATAGAATATTTTCCATGTGCCGACAGTAGGAGTCCCCCAAGTGAACGGTTCTTTATTCGAGCAGCTTTGT
>MNCI01034858.1:25910-43873 GCA_015680685.1 Gnetum montanum | reverse complement strand
CTTGCCAACATTAAATGATACAAAGAGAAGCAAAAATAACAGCATCATCATGATCCAAACAAGCAGAAAGTCAAAGAAGGAGACCTTGTCCTTAGGATTATATGTGAACATGTGGACAAATTCTTGGAAGATTGGGAAGGATCTTTCTTACTCACTAAAGTTTATGGCAAACAATCATTGAAACTAGTGAACATGAATAGGAATGAATTGACTAATATGGTCAACCATTCCTATCTCAAGTCTTATTATATCTAACATTAACCTGTTTGCCTATAGCATTTGTTTAAGTTTGTTTACAAGTTTGGAAAATGATTAACATCGATGACCCTATGTTCTATCGATTATAACATGTGGTAGCCTCTATTTGCTTGTTGTCACTTGTAATTTCATGTAACCTCTTATAATCACATGTATTCTTTGACTTGATTTCTTATTCTCTTGGAGTTGTGTTTGTAGGATAAACCTAGAGTCATCGCAAGGGTATGATTCATTATAAAGGTGAGTCACCATGTGATCTCAATACGTGAGATTTGATTAGCTTGTTCGATCTTGTTAACAGTACTTACCTCACATCATCTCTGTTATCCCTCTTGAGCCATAGCCTTGTAAACAAATTGTAGCCTTCCTTAACTCTCTAACAATGAAAACCTTGTTTGACACTCATGAATCATGGCCATGTGAATCTCCTTTAACATGCTCTGCCAACTAAGTTCACTAAACATAACACGTCTTATTTAGTGAGAAAATGAAAGTTCAATCTTTGTGAAATAAATTTATTAATGTTGGATTTACTGCTTCTTCACGGAAAGCAAGCATGACATGAAAAATGTTTTCTGCCAATCTTGAATAGTTGAAATCAAAAAGAGATTTGATGAAAAAAAATGTGGGGAAATTTTGATTCGTATTGTAATCAGGGAGAGATTCCATCAGAAAAATGTAGGGAAATTTGTTAGCATCATGAAAATTGTAGAAAATAATGACTACCATTAAAACAAAATAATTATCTTTTTGAACTGGTAATTTGTTTCATCAACTGATGAGCTGCATGTTCAAGCTATGTTGGAGACATTATTATACCTATACCTTTTTGGGTTACAAGGACTCTATGGAGTGGATTGCTATGAATTAACTGTTACTTTTACTTATTTAACTAATTTCAAAACTCACAACTTTGAAATGTACTAAATGTGCTTGCCATTTACATTATTTAATCCTACTATAGATCATGAAAGACTTTTAAATGTTAAGCAGAAGAATTGGATTTGCCTTTTCTACCCCCTAATAATTCTATTTATATTTTTTATTGACCACAGCCTACATCCATGTACCATTAAGTCACCTATAGCACCTTGCATACTACAAGGAGCAAGATTTTGCATAAATACATACTGTGCTACTATACTAATCAAGATGGCTTTTTAGATTCTTAGTTAGCTAACGTGTTAATGTGTTTCTTGGTCATCATGGAAGGTTCATGTTGTCTTCCTACATATTTAGTTCCAGACGTGTTTGCAACTTGCTCTTTTAAGCATTTTTATGTTCTAGATTTGTTAAATCTATTTGTAGGACTTTCATATAATCATTAACATTGGTAATTATTTGTAAATTTGCTTCCATTCATGGATAATCCTTTTTAGTTAGATTATGCCATTTGTTACTTGTTCATAAATTCTTTTAGGTCTATGTTGTTTAATGATTCTCTTACAAACATTTTGGTGGTTTTGTGATTCAATTGGTGGTATGGAGATGTTGTTGGTTTTGGAGGCACAAAATAAGGCAATTACCATACACTTTGGAATGATGCATGTTACTTGACACAAAACAACCTGAGGGTGCCTTATACAGTTATATTATTATGTGTTTGAAAGAAAATTCCAACAGTGACAACAGAATTTGACTTTGAAATGATGATTAGAAAACATAAAGAAGAACATTGTGTAAACACTATATTATTTAAAATATGAGGTGTCCTGTCATGGTCAACTCAAGCTTTCATATTTAAGATCAACAAGAAGATATTTTTGATCAAAATCATCTAGAAATATTTCTACTTCAACAGTTGTCTTAGCTATCTGGGCTGCATCTGGCGTTTTTACAATAGAGTTAGTTGAAGCATCATCTTCCACTCTTTCATTGTCAGATTCATCACTGTCATCACTAATCAATATAATCTCTTGAACATTTGCAACATTTGTAGTCTCCTTATCATCTACCCGTGGATGATTATCTGATGATTGGAAAAGAACCTTTTTGCAAGAAAATTTCTCTTAAGGTACACTTGGATTTAAGGGTGGAGTTTCTGTATTACTGTTCTGCAACTTAAAATAAATTTCACGCATTTGTCTGCATATTTGTTCTAATCTTAAAATACCACTGAGCACATCTTCGGTAACACTACCATAATTTGCTGCATCAATTTGCCCATGGCTCTTTTGGCTTGCATCTACAATTGGGCATGCTAAGATATCAGTTAGCAATGCAATATTATATCAATCATTTACAAAACAAAAATCCCAGACACAACAAAAATATATAACATCACTCATAGAGGGTCATGCAAAAATACAATGTTCAAAACCTTGGTGAAATCTTTGGGGAGTAAACTGTAGTATGAATAAGGGTCACCTAAAATTGCTGGACAGATATCTTCTTTGACTAACCATATAAAACCATAGGCAAAAATTGCAAATCAAGATATGTTGGCAAATGGATAAACAAACAGCCAGTCAAAAGAAAAACCAAGGATAAAATCAAGTTTCTTTTTTAATTTGATGGAAGAAAAAGTTGTACAGGCAAGCCACATAATTGGAGGTGTATGAAAACTTGGTATACCAAGTGTATGAAAGACCAATTACACTGGAGCATTCTTCACTCAAACCACCAACATGGATTACCAAAGATGCAACATAAGAGTTCTTTTTAACAAATAAAAAGATAATTATGAATTGTAATGAAGATAGATCAACAAAATACTTTTAAGGTGCCTGTTAAATACATACTTTCAGATAAATAAGACATAGTAGATTTCATGTCTCTAGTGAATCTTTTATTGGAATAATTTGCAGGTGTCTTTGACACATCCGTAGCCCACTTCCTTTTTATTCCCATGACTCCTGCATAGAGAGTGCCTTATAAGTAAAATCACCATTGTTGCAAACTAAATGTAATTTTATGCAATATAATTATTTCAAACTCAAAAAATAATTTAAGTTATGGAAAGCAAAATTAGAGTGGCTGTAAGTATGCACTTTATGTTGATAATGTTTATAGACGCAGGCTGGAGAAGACAATACACATGCCTTTATAGAACATTGATTATCAAATGCAACCAAAATGGTAAGAAAAAGAGTAGGATTGCATGGCAGCATCATCATAACTCAACAATATTTAAAAGAGCAATGAATTAGTAACTGCCACTATAAACAGCAAAAAAAAGAATGCAACCCAAAGAAAGAGCAAGAATGCATAAAACAAGCTAATTATAGACATGTTATGATGTTGAAAAAAACCAGCTGCATTTTCTCTTATGAGCCACATTCCATGACCCTAAAATTATGGTGGTTGTGTTTGCAAGTAGAATATGCACCTTTTTTCCAGAAAACCTTATTTTTAAAACAAACGAAGGCATTGTATAGGGAATTAGTTTGATCACTTGGATCAGAAGGTAGAAAATACACATTCTGAGTTACCATGTGTGGTCAGAATCCTCTTACATTTAAGAATAAAAATGAAATGTTCTCAAATCTCACTTCGCAATCTGCCTGGCCTCTCTAATAGTTAAAAAGGTTGTGTCTATCATATCAAGACCAAAATGACAATCTAGCAATATTAGTCATGAAAATAGGAGGAAATTAAAAATATCAGCAAGGCGGAGATGTTGACCAATGATTCCTCTTACATTTTCAAGATTAGACATGCTATCTATTTCATCCTCAAAACATCCTCCAAATTAAAAGAAAGAAAATCTTTCAGGTTTCAAGCTCCTTGTCATAATCATACAAGTTATAATAATTCTGGCTCAATTTGGATCATAAATTCCTGCTACGTCATATTATAGTGATCTCTTTTGCCCTGCTTAGGCATCAACCTATTGTTTATATCAGTTCTTGCCTACTCTGTACATGTGTAATTTATACATAAAATATAATAGAAGATGCATTTTATTTTAAGTTTTCATATTTGTTGTAAGTGCTTCTTCCCATTTTGGTCCATCATTGCCCACCATTACATTGCTACCATCATCAGCATAACATGCTAGATACTTAAAAGGCTCAGGCAACTGAAAAATTGACTCTCATCTTCTAAGACTGTTGAAAAAAAATATTCTATTCTTACTTCTCTTTGCAAGCCCAACCATTTTCCAATATCAACTCGAAGATGATGAGTCGCAACTTGAACCTGGATCAGAGCTCTGCAATGATGAATTTCAGAGAGAGGAGAATAAGAAAACCCTGCTCTTGTAGTGGTGCTGCTACTGTGTGTTCCACTAACCCTAAGTTAGTTCTTGACTAACTCTTCTCGAAGCCCTTAGGAATGCTATACTTTGACTAATTATCTTACTATTCCAGATTCCTTTTTACTATTCTAGATTACTTTCTACTGTTCATCATCACTGTTGTCAGACCCGTCAGAATCACGGGGTGTCGTTGCTACCTCGGATGCTTCGATATCTTCTGAAGATGAGGATGGAGCTGAGATAGCTGTATTGTACCATCTGACACACCAGTTACTGTCTTCTCTTTGGAGCATTTGAAAGGCTGGATCATAATTATAGGGCTTAAGAGTAGATGGAATAATATGATTGCACTCACAGTGCGCAATAATATCTGATGCTATTGCTGTCAATACATCTTGATACCATGCGAGGTTCCATGGGTTTTGCCAGTCTGTTCTTTTGCTAAGGCTTGTTGTAATGAAGTATGATGGATTATGATCTCTAAAAGCAAAATGAGCCATTGTTGACAAATAGGTAAAATAGGTGAAGTCTCCATGTGGCATGGCTCTGAAACGTCGAATTTGAGCAAGATCATAATTTTTAGGATAATCTCAGACTTGGTGACCATACAAAGCCCACCATTCCCAGAATGGGTGATCATCAGCAGGCATATCAACCGGAACATTAAAATCAAGATGGTAAAAATGACAATCAGAAGGTTTATAACGAGGCCAATGGTTTAGTGGTGGTTCCTGACTAGGATCCTCTATTGAATGCACACACTCATTAACAAACTGATTAGCATGAATGCTAGTTTTAATATGCATGGGTGGATAGAGGTCATCTAATACAACATTAGGATGGCCAAAATAAGTATATGCAATATGAGGATATATAGAGTTACGGTAGGACTCATTAGCATAAATATACCAATCACTCATATAATTGTTATGGATGGTGGTTATTTCATGGTGAGATAAATATAGACAAGAAAACAAACAAGGGAGGACTCTCTAGCTTGAATGAAGCTCCCATCATTCATTCAAGAATCTAGCTGCACACAAATGCACTATTAGTATTGAAATTCACGTGTTAAATAATCAGTTAAATTATTGTCAATGCCACTAAGATACTAAGTAGTATAACTAAAATTTGCTAGAAAAAGAGACCATCTAATAAGCCGAGTATGGGCTACTTTGTTTAGATGTTTTGTTTGTAGATACTTATCAAAATATTTTAGATCATACCTAATAATAAAATGCTTTTCTTATAGGAAAAGCCTGAACTTTTCAATTCCACGGATAATAGCCAAGAGTTCTTTGTGGGTGGAATGATAGTTGAGTTCTACAGGATTAAATTTTTCACTAGCATACCTACAAATGTAGATCACTCCATGCAGATCTTCTTTGAGTACTGCACCCCAGAATTCTTCAGATGCATCGGTTTCTAGGATCAACGTACCATTGGTTGGTAACCTTAAGTAAGGTAATTTGGTACATTGTTCTTTGAGGCGTCGGACTGTAGCCGTATGCATATCACTCCATGGTTGAGGATTGTTGGTTAGTTGTTGATTAAGGATTTTACGATCTTTGGAAAGGTCTTTGTAAAAACTAGATAAATAATTCAAACAGCCAAGGAATCATTGTAATTGGGTCTTATCTGTTATAATATCAGGAAATTTATGAATATCAGACAAAATGTGTTCCTGTAAACTAATTTTCCCATTCTTAATTACTACTCCTAAGAAATTTATTTCATCAACAACAATTTGAATTTTCTTCTCAGACGGTGAGAGTACTAATCCATTGGTATCAATGAGATGATACAATTTGTCTAGGTGTTGTTGATGTTCTTGACTATTTTTAGATAATACTAAGATATCATCTATATATACTAAAATATAGGGATAGTCTTTGAAGATAGAATCCATGCATGCCTGAAAAATAGAAGGAGATGTTTTAATCCCAAAAGGGAGAATAGTCCATTCATACAAACCTTGTGGCACTGTAAATGCAGTCTTCCATCTATCTTCGAGATGAACTTGAATTTGCCAAAACCCACTCTTTAAATCAAACTTAGAGTAAATGTGTGTCCCTTGTAATCATTGAAATAAATCATCCTTACTAGGTATAGGATGCTGAACAGATTTAATAATTGCATTTAGAGGTTTATAATTAACTACTAACCGTTTTTTTACCTCTGGTGAGTTCTACTCATTTGTTGAAATAGAAAGTTGCGTAGGAAAATATGCTCGTACTGGGTTGTATCATTCCTTTCTCTAGTAATTGTTTAATCTCCTGAGTGCATTCTTCTTTCAATTTAGGGGACATTCCTATGTGGTGTGCTTTAGATTCTAGTTGAACACCATCAATAAGTTTGATTCTGCACCAATGTTGTTTCTTATGACGAAAAGCTGTTGGATCATAACTTGCAACCATCATAAGTTTTTCTTTTAGTAAGTCAAAGGCAGATTTATGTTGTTGGATCTGATTGACTATCCACTATGTTTTTGGGATTTTATATTTTGGTTTCGTAAAACGATTAATAGGATTAAAGGTCCTAGTAAAATGATGTGAGCCTAATGAAACAAAATTATGGTTAATCGTGTAAGGTTCCAACAAAGCTAAGTTATCTACACCTATAACCATATCATAAGACAACCAATTAATAGCGTTAACTTTTAAAGAAAGCATAGAATGGTTTGGTAATATGATGGGAAGAGAGAACGTACGATCAACTGTGGTTGTAGTTTTGTTGAAGCTAACTATTAATTTATCTCATGGTTCCCATAGATAGGAAGGGATGATAGCTTCATTGGCTAGACTTACTTATGCACCTGAGTCTATCAAAGCATCTATAGGATAAGGTTTAAACCCTTTTAATTTAATCCAGAATGTGCATAAAGGAGTTTGTAGCTTATGATTTTGGTTTTGATTGACTCTGATCATATGAATTTGAGAAATTTCTTCTTCATAAGCGTTTTGTAGATAAGCTTCTTCTTCTTCTTCTAATTTCTCCAATTCTTTCTGTGCTATGCTTAAGAAGATTTTTAATTGCTCTATTTGCAATTTTCTGTTTCCATGCTTTTTCAATTATTGATCTTTATGAGGTGGTTCTTGAAACCTTTGCTCTTCTTCTTGTAACCATTCTTCTAACTCTTCCTTTTGTTCTGTTTCGAAAGCTATTAGTTGACTGTTATAAGACATATTAATATCTTTTTCATATTTTTTCAAGGCTTTTAATTCAGCCTTTTTCTCACTAACCCGTTTATCTAACTGAATATAAACAGTTAAATCATCTATAGATGTACACTTTAATTTAAGTTTTAACCTATCTAATTGTATCTTAGTTAAGGTTATCTGATCTTGTATCCTTTTTGTTTCAGATGATTTTTGTGTTGGGCTTGATGATGAAGCACGGTTCATATTGCAATAATACACATCTCCGTTGGAGGAATCAGAAGGATACGATGGTTCGGCATAATCAGAAGCCATTTTTCTATCGTATTCTCTCAAGTATTTGTCTTCACTTTTCTCTTTTTCAGATGGAGACGAGGGACACATGTCACTTTGTGCATTGTAGGGAATATCTATTTCCTCAGGATTAGATATCCATTCAAAATTGTTTCCCTAATATTATGTTTCTTAATAAAATGAACCTTTCTCTTGTCCTTATCTTTGTTTGGACAATCTGTTGCTAAATGTGGACCACCATAAATAAAACATTTAATATCCTTAGTTGACATTCTACGAGGTCATCTATGGAAAAAACTAGGATACCGTTTTACATGTCTACGTGGAGGAGGTGAAGATTGTTTCCTTCTCCATTGTTTACGTGGTTTGGATCTGGAAGATGATCCACGACAGGATTTACATATTTTTTATGATTTTTTTTTCTTTGTTTTTGTACTTTTCTTCTGGACATAATTCTAAACAGAGACTCTTACCTAATCTAGTATTTAATTTTTTAACTAATTGCTGGGTTTCCTGAGCATAGTACAAATCTCTATTTGTTTGTTCTAAGAATTGTCTAATCTGCTCGAAACTCATTTTAGCGACACATAAATTTTGCTTCTTTAATTCAGCCATATACGTATTACAAAATGGTTGTGGTAGACATCTGATAAGATGTTCTTTGGCAGCTATTTCATGGGTTAATTTTCCGTAATAATACCATGTTTCCATGGCATCTAAGAATCCTGATAATTGTTGGATTTTATGCAATCTAGCTTTGAAAAACTGATTATAGGAAACTTCTTCTAGATTGGCTTTGTATCCAATGAATTCTTTAATGATAGCACTAAGGAAAATAACTGTATATTGCGATATTAACCTGGTTTTTACTACAGCTGGTATGTGACCCCACCATTTTCTCAGGTTTCCTTGGAAGTTGTATGTTGCATTAATAATGGCTTGTAGTGTAGACTTCTTAGCAAAATATATCTGTATCGTAAGATAAGATTGGATGGCATCTAAGACATCTTGTCATTCTCTTAGAGTTTTGTTATCCATGTTAAACTTTGGTTAAATATCTCCAGCTTTTCTAGACTGTGTAAACATGGCATCTTGGGCTTCTTGTACTTGCTCATCTGTCTTAGCTAATAGAACTGCTTCTTCTGCTTGTTGTTCATCTATTACAGATTCATAATCAGAATCACGAGCAGAAGTTCCTTTATTCATTAAAACTAATTTTCCTTTTCCTTTCCTAACTCTTGATTCTCTTTGTCTTTGTTTAAATTCTTCTATGTCTTTATGGGTCAGAGTAGAAGGAGATGAGGGGAAAATTAATGAAGGAATAGGAGGAGCAGTTGGCTTAGGTGATTTGGGTTCTATAGACCCGACCATTCTTTCTAATTTCCTATATAATAAACCTGTATTTAAATCTGTATTTTCATTCATATTGTACATACTTTCTAGGACACTCATCTGTGTCTTGTTACTATATACTAAATTATTTAAGGTGGTATTTGTCCAATTCAGCATACATATAGTAACTGATGGTATTTCTGAAGTTTTCTTCCTATGTAGAGTATAGACATACTCTGTAGCGTTTGTTTCTCCTTCAGATTGATGTTGGACAAATTCATGTTTCCTTTGAGACTTTTCTAAAGCTGCTAACCTTTCTTGATGTTGTTGAAAAGTACTCTCTCGTAACGCACCTCTATTCATTTCTATTCTACATGTTTTAAGTAAAGCATCACATTATGTACAGTGATACTAGTTATCTACTTCTTTTAATACCTTATGTTGACATGAAGGATCCACTGTAGTAGCTTTGAATAGTGAAGATCTTGTAGAGGAAGGAATAGACTCTGGGATGGATTCATCATTAGAGCTTTTAGGATCTAACTCTACAATCTTAGCTTTTGCTTTTTCCTTTTGTCTAAATTTTTCCATCTCTGGTTGTAGGGTTTTAGTTTTCCTCATGGACTGTGATAATTGTGATTGTAAGACCATGATGGTGTCATGTAAACTAGAGAGTTCTAGGGTTTGTTCAGGTTTCTTTTCTTGTTGTTCTTTGATCACTAAGGGTTTTTCTTTTTGGAACAACCTAGGTTTTCTTTTGGTATGCATATGATCAAGTGGATCTATATCTGTAAACTCAGGTGGTAAGAGATTAACTTTATAACGTCTTTTTTTTGGCATATTCCATTTTTTCTCTAATTGAAAATAATAGTCAATCATATTGGATAGATTAGGGTATTGATGGTGAATTGGTAAATCTTCTGTATCTATCTCTACACCATATTCTATGTCTAATGATCCAACTTGGACTTTCTGTTGATTGAAAGGATACAGGGTTTTGATCGCAGTACTACTAAAAACCTTAAATATTAATCTAGTAGAAATAATAGCGTAAATAGATTTAGGAACCATATCAATAGGCAAGTAGACTATAATCATTAAAGATTTATAAAGATGAGGATCGTGTAATGATAATGTGAAGTTGGGGATTGTTATGATCACTGCATCAGATGCTAGGGTTCCTTTAGCCTGTGTGATGATGGCTTCTTCAAACGTTTTAAATCTTCTATCTATTACGGCAATCCAGTAAGGAGCTTGTAATCTATAATTAAAGTGAGTATGGATAACTACAGCTAACTCGGCTAGATGAATATAATGAAAACCTCTTTTAATCCATGTCTTCACTTCTGGTTCAGTGAAGAAAGACAAGGCGACTGGATGAAGACCACTACCTGATATTTCTAAATCACACTCAGATAAATAAATTTCTTTCCATGACTCGATAACATTTAAACACGATGATGAATATATTTCATGACGCTTAGGGACTGGTAAATTACTACTACCCTTAGATGTGGAACAGTATTCAGAAACTCGACGGAAATAAGCATTACCCATCATCTGTGAAGGATCTGCCATTGCTAAAAGTTGTGTTGCTTGGGATTGTTGACACCATGTATCTTGGACTGCCTCACTGCACATCTTACTCTAACGCCTCTCCTCGGCTAAGCGATGCACGTCTTATTTTCGGCTATCTGTCTTCAACACGTATTGGACAACATCAACAATATCGCTCCATCAACACCAGACAAGTTTTAGCAATATCCCTACAAATAGATCACAAATAANGACCCCCCCCCCCCCCCCCCCCGGGAGAAAGAAAACAAGGCACAATGAGGATATGTAGGACATAGGTGGATGAACAGAAATGGCATGCAGGAACGAAACACAGGCTCCGATACCACTCTTTATCAAAGTACACAGCGGAATATTACACACAGCTTTGAACACGATGGAAAATCACTTATATATTAAATAGGAATGCTTTCAGATGAGCACTATGCATCAATCTAAGATGTATCTGTTACACACATAATACACACTTAAGCAGGAATTCTTGTAAAGGCGCACTGCGCAGCACTTTACGATATCTCTGCTTGGACTCTTAACTTCATACCAGGAATGCTTTGGGGGAGCACAGTGCATCACTCTCAGATATCTCTGATATGGACCTTACAGACTCTACATATATAAAAAAAAGGACTTGCAGACAAGGAAAGAAAGACTGACTCTTGCAGGATGGAGGATTGATTCTTACTACTAGCTCTCTTGCTTGGATGCCTTCTCTTGCTTGTATGTAATACAAGAGGTAAGCTCTCCTTATATAGGAAGAGAACCGACTTAGGGTTAGTGGAACATGACTTGTATATTTGGAGCATCTGCACTCAATGTATTATTAGTCGTTCAAAGATATAGTTTAATTAACACAGTTGAAAAAATTCTAATTAGATCATGATTATTGCTCTAAAAGATTTGAATTGTACTATACCCTCATGGGGTATTAAGCTCTATTGTTGTTTCTACATTTTAAAGGTTATTTAGACCTTTTAGCATGATGGGAAAGGTTGTTCATCTACATGCTTGTAGGGATTCAACACATCTAGTTTGATGCAATTAAGACATTGCTTGTACCATATTTAACTAGCTTAATTTAACCAAGGTTGGGAAGATATGATGATTATGGATACCTTACCTTAATATGAGAGCCAAGAAGATACCATGTAAACAAAATATCATGTCCTTTCACTTTTTATTTTAGCATTTCTCTTATTTATCATTATGACATTAAGAGAAGTAATATGTATGTATACAATCCTATGATATAATTAAGAATTTTGTTGCAATCAACCTATATTATATAAGTTTAATTCTATTGATTTATCATGGGAGAGGGATTTCATAAAAGAAATTGTAGAATAGAAAATAAAATGGTTAAAAGTAACCATAAATGCTAAATTTATCATGCTTATAATGGTGCCATGAAGCATAATCCATTAATTAAATATTCATCATTATCATCCTACCCTTGTCCCAATAAAATAGGATCTTCTACCATGAATTAAACATTGTAACTATCAGTTGTCTAATAAATTCCTAGTCAAAGTTCACTAAATCATTACATTCAATCTATGTTAATATTCAATGCATGTATCTTGAGCATATAATCCCCATCTATAAATGCTTTGCTAGTAGCTGCTTTTATTATTTGGTAATTGTGAAGGATCTTTTTTCTTTCCTGCAAAATAATAGAGAAGTATATTAGAATGAGTTAGATAAAAAATTTAAATGAATTTGCTCCTAATATTAGTAGACAAATAATGTATTAAGATGTTCTTACAGAGAATATGCACGAAATAGGAGGAATAACAATGTACATACTTTTGGGCAACAAAAAAGCATGCATAAAAATAAAAACATAAAGGAAAATTTTATGGTGAGAAAAAAGAAAAGAAAATATAGTTTTTGTTAATAGACAAATATAAAGGTTCCTAAAATGAACTTGAAAATATAAGGAACTTTTCACATTGGCAACAAATTTTGATTAGTATATTGTTCATGCTCACAAACAAACATAAAATGAACCTCCTTGATACAATGTGTAAACAAGATAATAACATTAATTAAGTACTTTTAGAATAATAGTAGCTCACGTAGTTGGCTCACAACATTTATACCCCATAGGTACTAGTTTGAACCTTAGTACCAACACCCTAAAAGTTACCATGTTCCAAGGGTAATCAAATATCATGTCTAAACAATTTAGGTACCTTTAAACATAATTCAAAATCAAAAGCTAAATGGACCTTAAAAAATAATTTAAAAAAAAAACATTTTAAGGACAAGGATACATCGTGAAACATATAAATGCTTATGCTTTGGGAAGAATCTAATTAAAGGCAAGAAAGGCTACATTGATAATAAGTGTCATTTGATGCCTGCACTACATGTTTCCCATTCTTGGGTTGCGGGGTTGCTGAAACCATGGTTTCTCTAGAGAGATCACAGTGAGAGGTTGTGCTCTTGCTTCTAGTGGTGCCTCCTAAATTGCATTTGTATGTATGAAAAGCCAAATTAAAATGTTGAATTACTGGTGGTGGTTTATGTTGTACCACTAATGGCAGGGGGCTCTTTGGAGCCGTTGACTTACATTACATTATTAAATGAGCAAGGGATTCGTGAATCTCATAAAAACCCTGCTTTTTGGAAGTAGGAGGGATGAAAATGTTGTTGCTGCAGGAGCTGCCGTAGCACGTCATGTGGATTCATCAGTAACACAAGTTGCTGTTGCACCACATTATGTTGTTGATGCATCGCTAATGGAGGTACCGTCTTAGCAACTCGCACAATCTCCGCACATTTTGTCATTTGAAAGTTAGAATATTTTTCTAAGTGCCCACAGTAGGAGTCAAGAGTGTACGGATCTTTATTCAAGCACTAGTGTACCTTAGCATAGCAGTTTGTGTGACAATAAAGACGAGCCTTTTGATAAACCTTGCAACACTTTGAAATAGATTAATTATTTATTTATGCATTTAATGTTTTATGTGATTCCCTTTAATGCTTTAAGTAATTAAATAATTAATTAGGCTAAATTAAGCTAGATTAAATAGTGATTAATTAAGCACATAAGTACAACCACTTCGAGCATATGCTTAGCACTTGGTAATCTCAGTAACACTTAATGTTTGGTAACCCAGTAGCGTTAAACATGTTTATGATGTGTACAGCAAGTGGGAACAAATGCTTATGTTAGGTTAGTTAGGTGTAGCTAGTTATATTAAATTAGCAATTTAATTATCTTATTTTTATTCATCATTCTTTACCCTTAGCTGATGTAAAACACAAAACATAAAAATGATAAACATCATATGTCTTAGTTGCACTTAACCATACCTTTGCATTTCACAAGTGTAATTGGGAAGACAACAATAGCAACGATTAGTTTCACTTCCTAGATACTAGTGTGCTTAGAAGGCTATAAGTCCATGGAATTCGATCGGATCATGCATGAACACTTAGTGATTCATATGGTTGGGCATCGGGTCTACTCGCCACTGATCATTAGCGTTGTTGCCAAGGACTTGTAGTTTGATACGTGCACTATCTAGGACTTAGTGAATATTATTTAGGATTATTGGATCGAACCCTAAGGTCATAATCATTCGAAAAAATATACATAATAATTAATAAAAACTATACTACAAGCACAGTGAGAAATTGTTTCTAACAAAAATATCTTCTTCTTCTTGCACGCATGATGGTTCTAAGTCAATAGTACGACAAGGATGCAGAGTGGTGTACACTCATCCTAATGAGTTTGTACCTAATTTTACTTACATCCTCCATCAAGATGAACAAATGCGATGGAGAGAAATGGAGGGAAATTGATGAATCATGATTCATCTGGTTGCAATATCGGATACGCGATATTACACCCAACAACGATATCAGATATGCAATATTGTGGTTCTTGTGTGGGCCTATAAATAGACATGTAGGCACATGGGAAAAGGGGTCTTTAGTCAGGTTTTAGGAAGTTAATTTGGTGTTAGAATAGAGTCTTTTTGTCTCTATTTCTCTCTCAACCCTTTCTCCCAGTGCATGCCTGTAGTGTGATGATTGTAATTGTACAGCATCCTTTATTCGAGTGTGACATACTTGGACATGCACATGACCTGAAATAAAGATCAAGATTACTTCATCATTGCAGCATTTACTTAGTTTAGTTATTTAATTATTATTGTTATTTATTGCTTTCATAGTTAATATCTCTTCACCTTAAACTCCTTAAACATGGAATGAGTATGACTTAATCACGAGCATTTAAGTGTGACTACTTGGTAACCCAGTAGCGTACCTAGGATCTGCACTTGGCAATCCTAGTGGTACACATGCACAAGGTCCAAGATGTGTACGGATGATTAAGGAACGGATGCTCATAGCACTTAGCCTAGTTTAGACTCTCTTCCCCTGTCTCCTCTTAGCTTAGCTTCCTCTCTCCTTTTTCCTCTTAGCTTAGTTAAAGTTATTTCCCATTACCTTTAGGAGTAGCATTAATTAGGAACATATCATACACCTCACTCCAGAGTAAACCATACATGAAAAAGTAATTACTAGTTCAGGTGGAAAGATAGTAAACTACGATCAATGAATAACTATCTAGATACCACAACTAGCCTATTTGCGGAGTTCGACCGAATCATGCGTGAAACACTTATATTCATATGGTTGAGTGTAGGGGTACCTCGCCACTCATCAAAAATGTTGAATTGCCCCTTGACCAATTTGTTCCCAAGATGCTACTCCAAATACTTATAAGGTTAGGAATTGAGGACCTTCATAGAGAGTATGTTGTGGAAGATCATGACTTCTAGGACTACCATTCCACTAAAACACAACATAAATGAGATCAGCAATAAGAAAGCACTGTGAAGCTATGAAGGGAAAATGGTTCACCAACCCCTTGTTCTTGCTAGATCAAAAGGATGATGAGGAACCTCGTTTCAAGGGTCATCAACATGCAAACTCTCCACCTCTTGACTCTGGTGAAGGGAAGCCAAACCCAAATCTTAAATTAGTGATAAATAATTTGAGTTCTGATAACAATGAGCCCCATAGTCATGGGAGCTATAAGAAAGGAGGTCAAAGTAGAAACTCATACAAGAATAATGACAATCACTCTAAGGATTGTGGCCATGAAAAATGAAGGGGAAGTGGCAAACATCATGGTGGTGTCAGTTCTCCTTCCACTTTACCCTCTTCATCCGATTTAGCTTGCTTCTCTAAATCTGAGCAAAACTGTAGATGGTAGGTGATGAGTGGTGAGGTACCCCTACACTCAACCATACGAAACGAGCATAGCACGCACGATCCGGTCGAACTCCATAGACTAAATGCCTAAACTTCCCACGGAACACTTGGGGTTAATCGTTCGTTGTCTTCCCAGGCTTTCTTGTATGTGTCACGGTGTATGGTTAAACAAGTCTAAGGTATATGATTTTTTTGGTATTTTCAGATTTATCTCCTATGCTAAATGGTGAAGGGTAGAGAAACTAAACTAACTCTAACTACAGCACTAAGTCCTAGCATCAGCATTCGTTCCCACTTGCTGTACACACCCTGAACTGTGCAACTGTGGCTACCAAACGCTAATCAATACTGGGATTACCACACGTAACGCACGTGCTCGAAGAGGTCGTACTGAGGCACTTAACTAACCTAAATGTGACAAGCAGCCGATTCCTTGACTAGCCGTACACATCCGTAGATGCTCGTAATCAAGTCGTACTTGTTCCACATTCTAGGAGGAAAGGATGAGAGAATCTACTTGCGATGAGTAGCCGATTCCTTGGTTAGCCGTACACGTTCGTCAACGCTCGTAACCAAGTTGTACTCATGACACGTTACCTGGAAAGCAGTAAATAACATTAATTAAACCTATCCATGCACTGCAAGGTTTATCCACAAAGCTTGTCTTTATTGCCGTACACAACTTGCATTCAGGTACAAAGTTTCTCGAATAAAAAATCGTTCACTTGGGGGACTCCTACTGTGGGCACATGGAAAATATTCTATCTCTGGGGTGATCAATCCACCAGAGCTTTGCTACTTTATGCCTATCTCATGGGAAATGAGGGGAGTGCCGCCTCTTATTTATAAATTTGGCGGCGGACCACAATATTGCGTACGTGATATCGCAGGGGATGCGATATCGTGGCCTGTGCAATTCGCATCTCATCATACCCCCATGACTGAATGAAAACTCATCCTCGAGTTCTTTACAATAATATCAGGTAGGTATGGGATTATTAAGGGAAATGGAACTAATGGAATGACATGTCAACGATTCATTATTACAAGACTTGACAAGACTGGTGTTCATGACAATAAGGGTGAACACCTTATTACAATGACATCAGGCCACATTTGGCAGCTGAGAGAAAATAGGAGAGAGAATATAAGAGAAGAAGGGAGAAGAGTCTTGCTGCTGCCAATGCCTAGATTGCGCCTTCCATTGTCCATCAGTAAGCGCATTATCCATTCTACTCCTTGCATAGCTGCTTCAGTGCTGCTCCACTCCAAGTGTTTGCTCTAGATCCATTCCATTGTTGTATGATTGCCATCTGCATACACAACACAATCATATATTAGCAAGGGTAATTTAATCATTAAGTAATTAATACCTTGCTTCCGTGTAGGTTCATTGGCTAGATTGTGGTATGGCTGATATGGACCTGGGAATATGTAGATGATGACTACCGAAGGTGTAGGGGTTAGGAAGAAAAATAAAAAAATTCGGGGCTTAGGAGAAAAATCAAAAAACTAGGCCCTGTACCCCCATGACTAATCGCGAACCTCCGGTAGCGTTAGAATAGAGAAAGAAAAGGAGGAAGAAAGATAGGTAAAAATGGACAACTATGGCATCAGTGAAGTGGATGTCAATATGGAAATGAAAAAAATAATAATTAATTGCAAAATTTTAAGGAAAAGAAGTTAACTAATGCGCCAAATAGGAATGTCAGTGGGTCCTCCCCAAAGCAAGCTCATGCCCTTAATGCCCTAACAATCCCACATTCAAAGAGTCCGTAGGCTCTGGGAATGTCCTTTGAAATAAGAGTTAAAGTCTTAACCGCAAGAATTTACCAAAAAGAAAACAATGCATCAACCAAAATATACACTAATGATACAACCGGCAATGAGGTGAACAATGGAGAGAAGGATGG
>MNCI01034858.1:3699-22542 GCA_015680685.1 Gnetum montanum | reverse complement strand
GAAACCCATTGTGAGGGGTTCTTCATCTCCTATTTCACTAAGGACATGGGGGACCTTGCCCTTCAACAATGAATGTTGGCTCTCCTGCCTTTCATCCCGAATACATTGGCATTTGTGGGATGATTATCCCTCATGTCATAATCTTCCACAACGTATTTAGCAAATAGCTCTTACATGCCAATCTGTGCTAAGGCACCGAAAAGCATGTTAGGGACAGATCGATCCGGGGGTAACACAATGTTACCTTGTAGATCTGTCCACCGCAGTTGCTCATCTTGATGGAGAACAAAAGTAAAGTGAGGGACATACTCATCAGGCTGAGTATAAGTTATCGTATACTGTTTAGGACATGGCTAGTCTCGGTTATGCGTGTGATGCTGACTGTCTTCTGTATCATCCTTAGGTGAGTTAATTTTGTGAGAAGAAGTCATTCTAATGGTGTGTTGTTTGCCATTATTTATGTTCTTGATTAACTGATTAACCCAAAGGTTCGTTAAGGTTCACAACGATGTGAAAAATTCCTAATGTTCTAAATGGCGTAAAAACACTTAGTCCCCGACAACGGCGCCAATGATGAGTGGCAAGGTACCCCTACACTCAACCATACGAAACAAGTGTAGCATGCACGATCGAGTTGAACTCCATAGACTAAATGCCTAAACACCCCATGGAACACTTGGGGTTAATCATTCGTTGTCTTCCCAAGCTTGCTTGTATGTGTCACAGTGTATGGTTAAACAAGTCTAAGGTATATGATTTTTTTGGTATTTTCAGATTTATCTCCTATGCTAAACGGTGAAGGGTAGAGAAACTAAACTAACTCTAACTACAGCACTAATTCCTAGCGTCAGCATCCGTTCCCACTTGCCGTACACACCTTGAACTGTGCAACTGTGGCTACCAAACGCTAATTGTTACTGGGATTACCACACGTAACGCACGTGCTCTAAGCGGTTGTACTAAAGCACTTAACTAACCTAAGTGTGACAAGTAGCTGATTCCTTGACTAGCCATACACATCTGTAGATGCTCGTAATCAATTCGTACTTGTCCCACGTTCTAGGAGGAAAGGGTGAGAGAATCTACTCGCGATGAGTAGCCGATTCCTTGGTTATCTGTACACGTTCATCAACGCTCGTAACCAAGTCATACTCATGCCGCGTTATTAGGAAAGCAGTAAATAACATTAATTAAACCTATCCATGCACTGCAAGGTTTATCCTCAAAGCTCATCTTTATTTCCGTACACAACTTGCGTTCAGGTACAAAGCTGCTCGAATAAAGAACCGTTCACTTGGGGGACTCCTACTGCGGGCACATGGAAAATATTCTATCTCTGGGGTGATCAATCCACCAGAGCTTCGCTATTTTATGCCTATCTCATGGGAAATGAGGGAAGTGCCACCTCTTATTTATAGATTTGGCGGCGGACCACAATATCGCGTACGCAATATCGCAGGGGATGCGATATTGCGGCGTGTGCAATTCGCGTCTCATCAGTAGGAGAATAATGATAATTGCAAAGATCACCATGAATGAAGGGATGGTAGAGGACATCACCGGAATCATTGAGATCATGACAATGAACCTTTGTTAGCCACTCAAAATATGCTCAACATCGCAGAGGCTATCAAAATTCCTACCAAGCATGTGAAAGATAGTCGAATCGAGAGGCTAAACATGAACAATATTCCTAGATTTGAGGGGGGATATAACTTAGATCCTCAAATGCATTTATAAGCCTTTCACAATGCCTGTGCCTTCCAAAATATTGAAAATGATTAGCAAAAGCTCAAGCTATTCCCTAAAACATTCATCAAGGAAGCAAAAAGCTAATATCAATCTTTAGAACCAAAATTAATCTGTCGATGCAGTACAATGCTAGAAATGTTTAGTGATAAGTATTAGACATAATCCAAAGTGTCAAACTTGTGAAGGAAAATCCAAGGTTGGAAACAAGGTACACATGAATCCTTGGATGCTACCATGGATAGGTAGTATTCCCTTTTGCATAGATGTCCTAACCATGGTTATTCTTAACAAGAGCAACTTTGCCATATTATAAATGAACTCCAATTAGAAACAAGAAGAACTCTTAGGGTTTAGGCCCAAGGAAGACTATTAGAACTAAGAGCCCAATATATTCAAGGGTTGATTGAGAAGGTTGCAAAAGAAGAAGGTGAGTTGAGAACATGGGAAAGTGTTGAGGAGTATAATTGGGGCCCTTCCATCAGAAAAAGGGAGGTTTGATTTTATGACAATAAGAAGGAAGCACCACTTGATGAGGTGGTGTAGCAAAAAACCTCACTAATTCAAAAATATATGTTTGAAATCTTGGCTAAGGTTGACAAAATGTGGAAAGCCTTAGATGAAAAATTTCAAAATGCTTTAAAAATTGTAGAAGAATCCAAAGATCAAGGTAGTGATCATGATCATAGGGGAAGGAAAGAAGCTAAACACGCCTACCAAAGGGGTAAAAGAGGTTGTGGAGTTAGAATTAGATGACGATGGTGGATGCAACATCTGCCATATTCCAAGGGATGTTGCCCTATTCTATCACACTTACAAAAATTTGGGGTGTATGCTCTAAATCCTAGACTAGCACAAAGGCAAGCACCTAGAAGGTTGCCTTATGCTCAAGGCAACCCAAGGTAGTTCCACCAACAACAATAGACTTATTATCCAAGTGGAGCTCCACCACAATTTTATGAATAGTATTAGTAGTGACAACATCCACAATCATGGGAGATGCCACCACCAAGGCAGAAATACCCTTACAGGCAACCAGATCTATATGGGTACTATGTTCAACAACCAATGTCTCCATATGACTCTTCTAGTCATGCTTCTTTTTAGCATCACTACTACCCTCTAGAGTATTACAAAACTCGTTCTCCATCTACTATAGGTGAAACCCCATATCCCTATCAGTGTCCCTATTCTTCAGTACATGCTCCTCTACCCTCAACCTAATTACCACTTGCTCCATCCATGTAGGATGAGCTTCCGACCCAACTGTAACAACATAATGCTACCAAGGCTATTAACTTACAGTCGACTCCTCAACTGAGTGGTTCAAAACCAAGATCCTATAAAAGACTATTCTTCTGAACCAATAGCCCTACTAAACCCTCACCTACTTATGTAACTATTTTCCCTATAGCTCCTTCATCCTCTACATCCATTCCTTTCAAGAGACCTTCAAACCAAACACCTCCCAAGATTCGCACATTTATGTTAACCCATGTTGTATCTGATTGGATCAAGGCTAACAACCTTCCTAGGAAAATATTTGATCCTATAAGTCCTTTTATCTATTTGCAAATTTCTGGGAATGAGCCATGCAAGACTCTTCTTAACTCAGGTTTTGGAGTTAATCTGATTTCTCATGAAATGTGCAATGCTTGGAACTTGCCTCTTATCAAGAAGAGCAACATCCATTTAGAATTGATAGACCAATCCATCACTATTCCTTTAGGACTAGTAGAAGATATTATGACCACTGTCTATGGGTGATCTTATCCTACTAATTTTCTAGTAATCAAAGTTGAGAACTACAAGGGGGACTTCCTAATCATTATGAGAAGGGCTTGGTTAAGCACTATCGATGCATGAATGGGCATCAGAGGTCTTTCCTTGGAAATTTTCAAGGAAAATGCATTTGGAAAGATTAATAAGAAATGAGTTCCATGCATCGCATAGAGGGATATAGAGTGTCTGGTATGTGAAAAGAGCATTCATTTCTACATCCAAATAGTATGCAAGTGATGTAGAAATTTGAAGGTGACCGTACATAATAGCCACAAAATAGGAGGGCACCCAGTGGTTGATAGTTGATCTTGGAAGTAGCACACTTTGCTTGGAACTTGTTGAGAGCCTGACATGTGCCTATGTTGAAGGCATGGATGAACTAAAGCAAGTTCATCACCAACTGTCTAATTATGCAAATGCTGATACCTATTGGGGAGAGTTGGAAATTCCTAAACATTTTAAATAAGAGCCCTTAGAGTTGAAACCTGAACCTACCAACATGGAGTATGCATTTTTGAAAACTGGTAAGTCGATAATCATCAATGTTAATCTTGCTCCTAAACAAAAATGGATGTTGCTAAGGGTGGTCAACAAATGGCCAACAATATTTGCTTTGTCATATACTAAACTCATAGGGATTGATCCTAGGATATGCTTGCATTGTATCTACACTAATCCAACCATGAAGTCAAATAGGTAGCTGTAGTAATGGTTAAACCCCAGATTGAAGTAGATGATCAAATAGGAAATTGAACAACTCCTCAAGGCTGGCTTTATTAACCCCATTATGAATAGTAAGTGGGTTAGGCCACTCATGATTATGCTAAAGAAAGGTGGCAAGTGGCAGGTCTACATTGACTTTCGGTTGTTGAATATGACAACATTTAAAGATCACTTTCCATTGTCATTTGTGGATCAAGTGTTGGACACTATATCTGGGCATTACTATTATAACTTTTTGGATGGTTATAGTGGCTATAACCAAATTCGAATCGCATTAGAGGATTAAGCCAAAACAACTTTCATGAGTTCCTAAGGAACTTTTGCATATTAAAAGATGCTTTTTGATTTGTGTAATGCTCCTACAACATTTCAATGCTTGATCTTGAGCATTTTTTAGCAATAAAGTGGTTGCAGTGTGGAAGTCTTCATGGATGACTTCTCCATCTATAGTGCCACATTTGAGAAAGCTTTGGATTGCCTTGAGCAATTGCTTAAAAGATGTGTGGAGATGAATATTTAGCTCAATTAACAGAAGAGCCATTTGATGGTCTATAAGGGCATTGTACTAGGACATAAAATTTCTCAAGTAGAGATTGAGGTGGACCCTGAAAAGATAAGGGTCATCCAAGGAATAATTAGCTAACTGAAAACTGTTAAAGATGTCCAATCATTCCTTGGACACACTAGCTACTACCATCGTTTTATAGAGGACTTCTCTAAGATCACAAAATCATTGTTCAAGTTTACAAAGAAAGATGCTCCATTCATCTGGACCGAGGAATATGAAAATGCATTTTAGAGCCTCAAACAAAAGCTCATATAGAATCCAATTCTATGAGCACTTGACTAGTTCAGATTATTTCATATAATGACAAACACATAAAATTATGCCTTGGGAGTCATGCTTATGTAGTTGGACAACAAGAAATGTCCATATTACATCCATTGTGCAAGTCAAAGCATTGTCGATGCATAGCTGAATTACACCACAATAGAGAAAGAACTAATGGCAATGGTGTATGCTCTAGAGAAGTTCAAGCACTATGTGCTTGGATACAAATTTTTTATGCACACTTATCATAGTGTCATTCACTTTCTTATGAACAAGCCAACAGTTAGTCCTTGTATCATACGGTGGCTGGTGATCTTGTAAGAGTTTGATCTTACAATGATAGATTGAAATGAGACTAAGAATATGGTCACTAAACACTGGTTCAGTTATGATGGGATAACAAAGTGGAGAAGAGCCCACTCTCTAACCAATTTCTTAATAAACTCCTCTTTACTGGTGCAATAAATGAACAAGTGCTCGATGAACAAAAATGGTATGATGGCATCCTCATTTATCTTCTCACTCAAGAGATGCCACAAGATCTAGACTATAGGAAGAAACAACAATTCCTTCATCAGGCCAAATGCTTCATGGAAATCAAAAAACACCTTTACAAGGTGTGCACTGATCGCCTGGTTCGTTGGTGTGTACCTAATGTTGATCAATTGTGCGTTCTCTAGGATGCTCATGAGGGTCTTTGTGGGGGCCACTATGATAGGATATGCATAACCATTAAGATCTTAATGGTAGGGTATTGTTGGCCAACCATCTTTAGGGATTCCCACTAATTTTTCTACTCTTGTGAATGCTATTAACAAGATGGTGGGATGATCGCTCGAATGGAGCAACCTCAATAGTGGATTTAACCACTAGAACCCCTAGACATCTAGGCGATCAACTTCATGGGTCCCATCATGCCCATGTTAAATGGAAAGGCATACATAATCGCCATCATTGATTATTGCACAACATGGGTAGAAGTAGTAGCTTCCATCGACTATACATCATCTACTGCTACATAGCTTTTACAAAAAAAATGTTGTAAATAGGTTTTGGGTGCCACGTGCATTGATTTTTTACAACAAAACTCATTTTATAGGCACTACCTTTTGTAAGATTATGCAACACTTGGGGGTTGAAATTAAACTAACACCCTACCACCCCCAAGCCAACAGTTAAGTAGAAGTTACTAATAGGGAAATCATGAAGATCCTGACAAGAATTGTTAACAAATATAGGAGAGACTAGAGCACAAAACTAAATAGGACACATCGGTGCTATAGCTGTTTGCTAATGGTGGTTTGTACTTAATGTTTTTTATTGATAATGTATGGTTTCTATTTTTGAATTTTGATGATCGATAACTAAGATAGGTTTCTTTTTCATGAAACAGGCAATGAGTTCAAGTCATCCATCCATCCACCTACTCTATGGTTTTCCTAGTTTTGGAAATATGAGGTCCCTTTTTCATTAATAAAACTTTAATGAACTTGTGACATTGGTAGTTTCCAGGCTTGGAAAATATTCAAAGGTTTGAAAAGGATATGGCTTCAAGGGAATTTAATATTCTTTATACCTCTCTACTTGCTTGAGTGCATGTGTGTTTTTGTGGATTTCTTAATATTATGTGTCAACCAATCATAAGAAGTTGAATAATTCTTTGCATGGTGTGGTTCCCATCCAAAAATTTATGAAAAGAATAAAATGTTCAAAAAAAAACCAACAACATGATGGAAATTCAAAGCACATCCCTTAGACAAAATAAATGGGATACAAGCACTAGTTATGGAACTAGAAAGACATGTTAACCATGCATAAAGGTCCCCTCTAACTAAGGCCCTTTCTCACTTCCTGCTTTTCTTTTCTTCTTAAATAAGAAAAGATGGTTGTCTATGGGAGCATTCTTGTGTCTTGAAGGGGTGGAACAGTCCTAGAATGGCAATGCGAAGTGACTAAAAGTGGTTGGTATTGGTTTGGACTAAGGTTGGACTTTATCAGGTCATTTAACCATGAAACGTATAGGGGACTTCATGTGACCATGATTGGGACATTCATTCCATTCTCTATCTCATCCATTAGTGCTCTCCATAACTCACCTCATTGCTAGTTTTCATATTTGTGTTTCATGTCTTAGTTTGATGTGTCAAAATTCTTAGGTAGATTCTCCAAGTTTGGTCCTTAACTTTTCATAACCATTAATTAAGTATTAGGCCCATGGACTCCTTAATTAAGGTTATGCAAGAATAAAAAGGGCATGTCCTGTTATGGGAAGGACCCACTTGCATATCTCATGGTTTGGTTAGTTAAGTCCCTTACCCTTAGATGTTGCTGCAATCAAATCTTTCATGCGCTCCATCATGCATCCAACTATGCACTCCTTAAGGCATTTTTCTTCATAAAATCTTATTCTCCAATCATTTCTCAATTTTTGAAACTTCAAGACCCTCTTCTAATATTTTCATCATGTTCATGGCTTTTTGGCCTTCCATTTAACACTCATTTCATGTAAAAACTTCTTGTTTTTTATTACTTTTGACAAAGGAAATGGTGGTCAATAGCTACGTTGACTAGGCCTTGTCAACGTAGTGCAAAAATTCTATAAATACTACCCAACACGTTTAAATTTTTTTCATTTGCTTCAAAATATGAGGAGAGTTTTTGTAATTTTTCAAAGCCCATAAATTTTACAACGTTTGTCCAAATCACTATGTTCTTTGATCTTGTAGCTACAAGAGCTAAGCTCTTAGTTGTGGAGGCCACAAACCTTAACGTTTCTAATAGAAATGTTGAAAAATTTCTCTAACTCCCCCAAAGGGTTAACAAATAGAAGAATATTAAACCATCAATTTTTGAGACTTTAACACTTCCAACAAACTCTGGTAAACCTAAGATTAATTATTAATATTAAAATAAGAATTGAAATAATCAAATCAGCCATGATTACAACTCAGCCAAGTGTAACTTTCTCAAAGAGATAAGGTATCCTAATTGTTTCAAGTTACACATTAAAGGCTAACCCTTGGTAATGTTGTGATCATAGATGGTACCAAGATTGAAATAGCCGCATGAAGGAGGACCCTCCCAACAAAAGGACAATTGACCCAGAGCTAGAAGGGGACAGTAGGAACAAGCCTAGGAGCAAACAATAGAAACTCATGCAACTAGACTTCTTCTGGAGGAGCTTGAAGTGGAATCTTTCTAATAAATTCCCAAAGAAGAGGCTATAATTGAACAATCTCAAAGAGGAGAGGCACCAGGGATCGTACCATGACTTGAGGTCACATTCACATAAGCTTGCCTTGATATAATCAAGCCTTGTGATGTCCAACGCTTGGTTCTCCAAGAATTGAACTTTGAACCATTCTTAGAACATGTTCCACCAGAAGTCAAGACATAGTTGAAAAATTCTCCCATGTGGCCATTCATCACTACTAGTAGGGAGTGGTACATGGGAGAGACATATCTCTTCTAGAATAGCAAAAAGGTAGGAGCCACTATGAGAATCAAGGACATTCAAGTGTCCTACTTGGCAGAAGTTATTACACAAGCTCTTGGTCTACCTAATTTTGGAATCCATTTGGCAGAGATCTCCATGCAAGAAAACACAAAGGCAAAAGGGAGTGGACCTAATAGTGTTATGGGGTTGATGGCAAAGAGTTTGTTGCACTCACATTGACGGAATGCATATACTTCAAGATAGCAACTTATCAGCTTAATCCGATAGTGAGGCCTAGTAGGGTGACTACTTTCTTCACATGTGTATCTACTACTTTAAGTGGAAAATTCCCTATAAACCTTCCATAGATAATCTATCTAGAGATAGAAAAGTGCTTTAAGGAAAATGAACATGGATGGAAAACCCTACCTTTTCCATCATTTATCAGAAAACTCTGTAAAATGCAAGGATAGTCCACTATGTAAATGACATAATAAGGTATACTCCCATTGCCTCTTGGTTTGAAATGATGAAAGATAAGACCCTTACTATATCCAAAGAAGAGGAGCAGCAACCACCATCTCCACCACCCACTTAGAAAACAATGCCAAAGGCTTGCATAGCCATTGAGCACTTGTGTGAAATTTGAGAGTAGCTCATGCATTAGCAGGAGCAATAGCATGAACAAGTTGTGGGAATCCATTTATGTACCATCCTGCAATGAGTCACCTCAATGAAGTGGCTAAAAAATTAGTTAGATAGAGGGAGGTGTGTCAATATTCTCAACCCAAAGAATGCAGCTGCCCACAAGGTTGAATTCTAGTGCCTAAGAGGTAATGGTGTCTCTCTCGCAATAATAGCAATTCCCAAAAATCTTTGGGAATGTCACTACCTTTTTGATGTGCTTGGAGGAGGGTAAGGGGACAACTATCTTGGTGATGTAGCACGAAGGGTAGGAGACAGTAATGGAAGTGGTTGCTGATGGGATCACCGTAAATGCACCTACACCATTTGTATTAGATGTTTCTGCACTTAGAGATGTGTAGACATTTGCAAGAACTATTAGCAATTGATTGAGTATAGCCCAGCATGAGGAGTTGTTGAATCAACTAGTGGGAATTGGGAAACCAATTCTGGATATCTTTAATTTTTTAGATAACATCATCATAATCCAGTTGAAGTTGCTTAAAGTAAAGGGCAAATGCATCATTTTGGAAGAGAAACTTGAAATGGCTTAAGCACAAAACCAATGCTTGGCCGTAGAGGTTGCCAAATTAAGAGCCTGCCTTGCTAATCCTGTGCTCCTCAACTTTGCACTAATAAGAGATGAAGTTTTTCAATAGCTTCAAGATAAACTTAAATAGGTTGAGGTGGGGATGGTGACAACCATCTTTGACCATTCCATGGTTGAGGCCATGACATATTCAATTCAGAAGGACTTAGTGTAGATGCATCTAGAGAATGAGATGCTAACCATAGAGAATCATTGCCTACGTAATGTTGATGTGTAGAAACAACAGATGCAAGAATGCATCCATCAATAGCAGGAGCAACTAGCTAGGGTGAACACTAAGCTTAGGAGATTGGCAGTAGAAAATAGAAATTTCTCTATAGAAAAAGTCTGCACCTTATGCTAAAAATATATGATTGAGATTTCCACATGGAAGAATGAGGCTCTCAAATTTGAGAGAGTTAAGAACCACTATAAAGATCAGGCTCATCTACAGAAAGAAGTTAATGAAAAACACATCTAGATGGCTAAGGTAAAATTTAATGAGATCCTCCAGCAACTTCAGCAAGAAAAAGAGGTGTGCAACCTATCATTAATGGGATAGATGCCTATGAAAAAGAGGAGATTCACATGAAGGAGTTGCAGATTGAAGAAATGATAGAATATATAGAGCTCACCAATCTTTGATATGCAAACATGGCAATGCTGACTACTGGATGGTTGTCGTTAGAGTTAGAGAATCTGGTGGCTAGCTTGTACTTGCTGTACAAGGTAGAGTTTAAGCATCACAAGGAAACCAAGCAAAAGCTTGAGATTTCAAATGCTAAACTTGAAGTTCTCAGGGCAAGATTCATTGATCAAAGATCAACTACTGAGAACCTGACCAAAAGAATGAATGATTACTAGAAAATGCATAATGCAATTAGGGTGTTTAACATCAAATGGAAATAATTTGCTGCCTGGTTCATTAATGTTAAGGAGCTATTCCCAACAATGCCCTATACTTGGGATGTGCCCATTTTGGCCCACATTAGTGAAGTTTCATGGACCGTGCACGATCCTAGGAGTAAGGAGGTAAAGATGTTGGATGCTTTCCAGCTTCCACTAGAAGTTGCAACCACAGCAGTACAACCACAACAGCCTATACCACCACGTGTGCCTAAAGTAAGAGAAGTTCCTTCTAAACCTTAAGAGCCTCCATTTCCTGGGACCATTTAGTCATCTCCATCATCTTCACATCATCATCAAAATGGATTTTGTTTGTCAAATTTTATCTTGGTGTTCAATTTTGTAGTTTGGAACACAAAATAATTTTGTAATGATTGTATATTCATTACAAAAGAGGTGAAGAGGGAGATAACACTATGTTAGCTTCTAAATCACGCCAACGCAATTGTTCATCCTAGTGGAGGATAAAGGTAAAGTTTGGCATATACTGATTAGGATGAACGTATACCTCACAAGACTATTGGGTTACTAGTGGGTCATCATGTGTACTACACCTTCGATTGTTCTTTGTGTCAGACCTAGGTGGTGAAACACTCTCGTAAGAAGAAGGAGATATGATTAATTCTTCAATGTGTGATACTTTTCTCTTCTATTTTCTAATAATTTTAAAATAATCAACTCTAAAGGTTTGTTCCAATGATGGGAAGATTTCCTAAGTTCTATTTAGCACACAAACAACAACATCCCTAGTAATGGCACCAATGATGGACGGCGAGGTATCCCTACACTCAACCATACGAATATGAGTGTCCACGCATGATCTGGTCGAATTTCAAGGACTAAGTGCTTATGCACCTTTATAGAACAAGGATGGGTTAGTTAATCATTGTCTTTCCAAGCTCACTTGTATAGCATAATTGTATGGTTAAGTTAACTTGAGATATATGATTTTTATATATTTTTATGTTTTATGTCTTGGTGCTAAAAAGGGAGAAGTGAAATAATTAGGTAACTAATTTAATTTAACTAATCAACTATGCTCTAATTAGTCCTAACACTAGCATTCATTCCCACCTTCTTTACACATCCTAAACTAGTGTAGCACTACTGGGATTACCAAACGCTAATCGTTACTGGGTTACCAAGTGTTCCACGCATGCTCGAAGTGGTTGTACTAAGTGTGCTTACTTGGGAGAATTAACAGGGTGAGAGAGAAAACATTAATTAACTACAGAAAATATTAAATAACTATAAATAACATGAAGGGTAAGAGATAATCTATTTTAAATGCTCCAAGGGTTATCATAAAGTTTGTCTTTATTTCCAGCCACAAGGTGTGCTTAGGTACACAATGCTCGAATAAAGATCCGTTCGCTTTATTACTTCTACTATGGGCACTTAGAAATAATTCTAACTCTAAGAAGGGAAAAGTGCAAGAGTTTGGGTAAGGGACTAAGAGACTAAATTAACCTATTTCCAAACCAAGTGTGCCCACCTCTTATTTATAGGCAACGAGATAGGCTCTGACATCGGATGTCCAATATCACTTAGTAGGCTCCGATATCACGGACCCAATATTGTGGATGTAATATTGTGGCCTCGATATCACAGTTCATCATACCCCCACAATTGAATGAAAGTCATCCTTGAGTTCCTTACAAAATATTGGAAAGGTATGGGATTATTGACTGAATGACAACTAACGGCGACATGGGTGATAGACTCAAAGTGCATAGTGAATGGATTGACAAACATATTATAGCATTAGTGTTCATAACCATTATGGTGAACACTGTACATAGATGACATCCAAGCCCTCATCTGATAGCTTGAAGAGAAAGAGAGAGAAAAAAGAGAATGAGGTGCGTTGATGTCGATGTCAGAAATGTGCATTCCATTATTTATCCATATTCATGTGATGAAGCGTGTTCCTTGCATAACTGCTCCTTCTCCAGTCCATCCTAAGTGCTCTCTCCTATCCCAATCCATTGTTCATATGGTTGCCATTTGCACACTCAACACAATCATGAATTAGCAAGGATAGATAAAATACAATGTAGTTGATATCTTTCCTTGATATGAAGTACCTTGGCTAGGTTGTGGGTATGGAAGATACTAGGTTAGAGGTTTTTAACTAATAACTACCCAAGATGTAGGGGTGAGATAGGTAATAGAATGGAAAAATTTGTGATAGGGCCCCCATGACTAAGAGTGAACCTTTGGTATTAATAGGGTAGAAAAACTGAAGGAACAAGAAAGATAAGAGAAATAACAACAGTGAAGCCAATAAGATGGATGTCATGGTTGGGGATGAAACAAGAAATGGTTGATTGCAAAGAATGTTTAAGGGAAAGAAACTAACAATTGTACCATAAAGGAATGTCAGTGGGTCCTCCCCAAAGCAAGCTTATGCCTTTTATGCCTTGACAGACCTACAAACCAAAGAGTCCGTAGGCTCTAGGAATGATGTATGGAACAATGGTTAAGAACTTACCCACAAGAAGTTACCAAAGATGAATAATGCCTCAACCAAGATATAGACTGATCATAAAATAGGTAATGAGGTGGAATATGGGAAGACATATGGAAGGAGAGGAGAAAATGGAATGGAATTCCAAGAGGAAGGTTGTGTAAATTCCCTTGTGTATTATATGGTTATGGTGATCGAATAGAATTCATTCCAAATTCAGATTCAAACAAACCACATTCAGTGACCTCACATCAACACATTTGATCAACCCATTCTCTTTAAGTAACAAGAATGCATTCATAAAGTTACAGCCATTCCAAGGAGAGAAATATAGAGAAGTAGGAAGCGAGAAAGGACCTTAGTTAGAGGGAATCTTCAGGCATGGGTAACATGTCTTTTTAGTACCATAACTAGTGTTTGTAGCCCATATTTCATTATTATGTCTAAGGGGTGTGCTTTGAATTCTCACCAGTTTTATTTTTGATGTGAGAACCATACCATGTGAAGAATTATTTAATTCATTCGACTTTTTGATGTTTGGTCAATGGTAGAATGGCGGAAAACCCATGAAAAACATCCATGTACCCAAGAGAATAGCTAGCACAAGTGCATCAAATCCCCTTGAAGTCACACCCTTTTCAACCATTGAGTTTGTCCTTGGTTTGAAGAATACCTAGCCACCAATTCATTAATAAGTTCATTTAGAAAAAGGGACAGTATAATTCCAAAGCCAAGGAAGATCACAGAGTTGAATGCATGAATGGATGACATGGACTCATTGCCTATTTTATCAAAAGAGCCACATCTTAGTATCAACATTAAAAGTCAAAGGTAAAAACCAAACATTAGCAATCAACACCATTATGGTACAATCCACCATCATGAGCACTTATTTTATGACAAATGAAAGTAAATCAAACAAAGAAATAGTAAAAATATGAATGATGGTGTAAAACAAAAATAAGTAAAAATTGAAAAGATGTATAAAACAAAAATATGTAAAAAAAATACAAAAAGGGCTGAGGCCTTAAAATGGTTAGCATTGGTGGCCATCTCCCCCACGATTGAGTTGAAAGGAGAAGATCCAAAATAACGAGCAAGGTTGTCCACCAACAGATGTAGTATTGGTACTAGTTGTTCTAGGCTGATGGAAAGGTTTGGTTTGTTGGATGTTGACAAACAATTTCTTATCTAGGCTCTCAGGTTTGTAAATCATCGTGGCCCTTGAAGGAAAAGTTTCATGAATAATATAAGGTCCTTCCCACAGTGTTTGAAATTTAGTTCATTGTGGCACAGTGTGGGATTCCAGTAGAGAACCTTATCTCCCAATTAATATTTAACTTTCCTAATCCTTAGGTCATAACGTTGTTTGTTAAAGGCCTTGTGCAGTTCATTAGATGACAGGGCAGCTAATTGATTTGCATCTAGTAAGTTAAGGTTCATCAACCGTTCTTTCTGTGCTAGATTAAGGTCAAGGTTGAGATCACACACCGTAGATAATGTACGGAGCTCAACTTGAATAGGAAGTGTTGGAAGTTTATCATACACTAACTCATAGGAAGAATAGCTTATAAGGAGTTTCCATGTGGATTAGTATGCCCAAAGAGCATCATTTATTTTGGTGCTCCTATCTCGCCTATATTTGCTAATGGTTTGTGTCAATATTTTTGTAATCTCCCTACTCATGAATTCAGCTTGACATTCACTTGAGGGTGATATGGTGTAGTTAGCTTGTGTTCCACTCCTAAGTGTTGCATCAACTTTCAAAAATTTTCACCTATAAAGTATGTACCATTGTCAGAAATAAGTGCACGAGGCACACCAAACCTATTAATGATTTGTTGCTAAACAAATCGTGCAGTGGTAGATGATGTACAATTCGTAACAACAAAATAAGTGCTTACATGCCCTAATGGAACACTTAAGGTTAATAAATCACTATTTTCCCAAACTTAGTTGTATTGTCACAGTTGTATGGTTAAGTAAGCTTGAGGTATATGATTTTTATGTCTTTTATCTTTTTAACACCTATGCTAAGAGGAAAGGGTGAAGAGAACTAATTGACTAACTTTCACAAAGTTCTAATCATCCTAGCATCAGTATCCATTCCCACTTGTTGTACATACCCTAAACCAGTGCAACACAACTAGGATTACCAAACACTACTCGTTACTGGGTTACCAAGCATTACACATGTGCTTGAAGCAGTCGTACTGAATGCACTTAACTAGGAGAGTTAAAGGTTGAGAGAGGTTAATTATCTAAGAAAGCATTTGAACATTTAACAATAATTAAATCCTATTTAGCTTAGTCCATATGCTACAAGGTTTATTAGAAAGTTTGTCTTTATTATCTTACACAAATGTGTGCTCAAGTACAATTTGCTCGAATAAAGATCCATTCACTTTGAGACTCCTACTACGGGCACATGGAAATTATTCTAACTCTAGAACAGTAAAACTACTATATTTTGGCTAAGGGTCTAGATCTAGATGGAGAAATAAGGGAAGGTCACCTCTTATTTATAGAACTTGCGACGGGACGTGATATCACGACTACGATATCGCGTACACGATATCGTGGCTCATCATACCCCCATGACTGAATGAAAACTTGTCCTTGAGTTCCTTACAAAATATTGAGAAGATATGGAATTATTGCCTTGAATGATACTAATGATGAATGGGGTGACATGTAAACGGATCATCATTACAATACATGACAAAATTAGTGTTCATGACAACAAGAGTGAACAACCTTATTTGGCAGCTGAGAGAGAAAAAAAAAATAAGAAGTCTGTTGCTGCCAATGCCAAGATTTTTCCTTTTATTTTCCATCTGTAAGCGCATTGTCAATCTTGTTCCTTGTGTAACTACTTCAGCACCGATTCATTCCAAGTGTTCCTTCTAGATCCAATTCGTTAGTGTATGATTACCATCTGCACACACAACATAGTCTTATATTAGCAAGGGTAAATGAATCACAATGTAGTTGATACCTTGCTTCGATGTAAGGTCCATTGGTTGAGTTATGATATGGCTGATGCATATTCTAGAGATGTAAAACTAGTGACTACCCAAGGTGTAGAGGTTATAGGACCCCCATGACTAAGAGTGAACCTCCAGTAGCAAGAGAATGGAAAAAGATAAGGAATAAGAAAGATGGAGAAAAAGAAACAATTGTAATGTTGATGAAATGAATGTCAGAGATGAAAATGAACAAAATAGAAATTGATTGCAAAAATGTTTAAGGGAAAGAAATTAACTTATGCCCCAAATAGGAATGCCAATGGGTCCTCCCCAAAGCAGGCTCATGCCCTTAATGCCCTGACATTCTCACATTCAAAGAGCCCATGGGCTCTAGAAATGTCATTCGGAAGCAAGAGTTAAATTCTTAACCACAAGAGTTTATCAAAAATAAAAAATGCATCAACCAAAATATAGACTACTGATACAACCAGCAATGAGGTGAACAATGGGAGAAGAACGATGGAAAGAAGAGAATGGAATGGAGTCCCAAGAAAAAGGTCGTGTATAGCCCCTTATGTGTTAATGGTTAATGTGAATTAGTAGATCTCATTCCAAATCTAGCCTCAAATAATCCACATCCAGTGAATTCACATTAATACATTTGGCTAATCCATCCACCTAAAGTAACATGAATGCCTCCATCGAAGAGTCACCACCATTCCAATGAAGCAAGAAAGGAGAAAAGTAGGAAGCGAGAAAGGGCCTTAGTTAGAGGGAATATGTTTGTTTAGTTCTATAACTAATGCTTGTAGCCTAGATGATTATTTCATCTAAGGGCTGTTCTTTGAATTCTCACTATTTTTTTTTGTGATAACCACACCATGCAAAGACTTATTATTTTTATTTGCTTAGCTTCCAGATAATGGGGCAACATTGGAACGGTAAGAAAACTCAAAAAAAAAAACATCTAAGCACCCAAGAGAATGGCCAACACAAATGCATCAAGTTCCCTTGAAGTCACACCCTTTTCAATCCTTGAGTCCTTCATTAGTTTGAGAAATGCCTAGTCATAGATTCATTAATACTTCTTATTATTTTGAAGAAAGGGACTTACAGTTCCAAGCCAAGAGAGACCATGGAAATTTATGGATTCATGGATGATGTGGACTCATTTCCTATTATATCAAAAGAACTATACCTTAGTATCAACATTATAACTTAAAGCTAAAAACTAAACATTAGCAACCAATAGAATACAGTTCATACTATCATCAAGAGCACTTATTGGGTGACAAACTTAACAAAATGGATAACACACACACACACACACAAATAAAAAAAAAGTATGAATGATGTTGTAAAACAAAAGAAAGAAAAATTTAAAGAAATTTGTAAAAAAAAATGTGTAAAACAAAAATGTGTAAAATAAAAATGTGTAAGACAAAAACTTAAAAAGGAACTGAGGGCCTCAATTGATCAGCATAGGTGGCCATATCCCCCATGACTGAGTTGGAAGGAGGAGATCCGATATAATGAGTGAGGTCATTCTGTCTCAGAGGTATTATGTGCATTGAACATTCTAGATTCATGGTAAGGTTTAGGCTGTTGCACATTGATTAGTAATTTCCAGCTTCCCTACATTGATGTTTTCAAGTTAAGGGTTGGAAGCTGGAGACATTCTTGCTCCAATGCATCTATGCTTTCAATGTGGTCACATGTTGTTCCCCTAGTTAGTTCCATGCATGTTGGTGAGTTTCTCTCCTTATTAGCTATCAACCACTGGGTGTTTTCTTGTTGTGTGGTTGCTACACATAGACACTTTTTGTATGTTAGTTTCCTGGGCACACCAGTTGCATACAGGAAATGTTGAACATTCTTGTACACCATCATCCTCTGTATCACTGTATGTGATGCATGGAACCTTCTTCTTCTTGATCTTCCCATAAGTGTTTTTCTTAGATATTTCTAGGGAAAGATCATGGATTCCTAGGTATGTGTTTATGGTGCTGAGCCATGCCCTTCCCATTATTATTGGGAAGTCCCCCTTGTCATTGTTTACTTCTATCACTAGGAAATCAGCTAGGTATGAGCACCCACACACAGTGGTAACGACATCCTCCACCAATCCCAAAGAAATGGTGATGGGCTAGTCAGCCATCTCTAAGCGAATATTGCTCTTCTTTAGTGGAGGTAGGTTCCAGGCTTTATACATTTCTTGGGATATTAAGTTAACTTTGGAACTTGAGTCTAGAAGAGATTTACGAGGTTCATTCCCAATGACTTGGAGATAGATTAAGGGACTTTCGAGGTCAGAGAATTTCTTGGGAAGGTGGCCCTCCTTGATCTAGTCAGTGACGGTATGTTTTAACATAACTGTGTGTGTTGAGCTCTATTTTTGATTTGAAGGGAGCTACGAAGCCTTATTTGATGGAGAGGAATTTAGAGGCTCAATCGCTTGTGGTTGTGATAGCTTGTTTGGACTGTTGGTTCTGAAAAATGGTCTTCTCTTTGTACAGTTGTTAGAACTAGCAACGGGTTGGAGGTTCATAGCTCTCATAGCATTACGTTGTTGCAGTTGAGTGGAGAGTTCCCCTTACATTGCTAGAGTGAGTGGTAGTGGAGCTATTGGTGTGAGAGTCGCGGATGGGTTTGAAGGATGGTATATATGTGGTGTGTCTCCCCTAGGAGAAGGAGTCCTATAAT
>MNCI01034849.1:5275-17078 GCA_015680685.1 Gnetum montanum | reverse complement strand
ATCTAAGTTTTGATAGTCTCCCTTAGGCATAAGTCCCAAGGGTTCTCCTAGTTTCATACCTTAGCCCATCTACGAGATGGTGAAGTTGATCCCATTTTGCATAACCATGGCCCAGGAAATGATGTAGCAATGCATAGTATCGGCCCATGGTAGCATCCAAGGATTCATGAGTACCTTGCTTCCATCCTTGGATCTGTTTACGCAAATTGGACACTCTGGAGTACATTTGATATTTATCGTTGAACAACTCCAACATCGTACTTCATCTCCTAATGATTTTCGGTTCTAAGGACTGGTACCAACCCTTTGCTTCCTTTATGAGTATCCTAGGAAACAACTTTAGTTTTTGCCACTCATTTTCTATGTTTTTCAAGGCATAGGCATCGTGGAATTCTTGTAAATGATTTTCCGAATCCGCGTTGTATCCCCCTTCGAAGCATGGGATATTGTTCATGTCTAAGTGCTTGATCCGACTATCTTTTTGATGCCTTGTTGGTATTCTCACTGCCTCCATAATATCTAGCATGCCTCAGGTGGCAAGTAGGGGTTCATCATGATCATCTCTTTCATGAAATCTATGATGCCTACGTTGTTCCTTACTTTCCCTTCTTTCATGTCTAGACTCTCTAGACTACCCTCGTCCTCGCTCTCGACTCTCTTGTTGAGGTCTCTCATTTTTCCTACCTCTATCCTCACCGTTATGGTCTCTATGACTATGCCCTGATGTGGAAGGAGAGGTTGAATGATGAGATGAAGGGGAAGAAGAAAGAGAACCATCACCATGACGATGTTTCTTACCTTCTCTTCTGTGGCTTTGGCCCCGATCGTGATGACGATTTGAGTGCCCGTCCTTGTCATGTGTTGTTGTTCCCTTAGTGAATAGTTGACATTCATGAGGATCAGAGCCAAGGTTATGTATCATGAAGCATAGGTTCTGATACCCCACCTCCTCACTAGTGTTAGGAGGGGGAACATCTTTCGATAGAGAACTTGTTATAAGTGGTTGACCATCTCCAATTTCACTTCGGACGTGCGGGACCTCTTTGCCCTTCAACAGTGTATGTTGGCTCTCCTGCCCTGAGTCCCTTAAATGTTGTGCTATTGTGGGATGGTAATCCCTTGTGTCAAAATCATCTATAACATACTCAACATAGAGCTGAGTCATGCCGATCTGTGCCAGAGCATGGAGGAGCATGTTGGGGACTACATGATCTAGAGGTAATACTATGTTACCTTGCAAGTCTCTCCAGCGCATCTGTTCATCCTGATGGAGGATAAAAGTACAAATTGGGTATATACTCATAGGGATGAGTATATACCATCCTATATTGTTGAGGAACTAGCTGATTTTAGCTATGTGTTTTAGACTGCTGACTGTCTCTTGTATGATCCCTAGGTGGTGTAATCCTCTTATGAGAAGAAGAAGAAGACATTATGTCTAATCAGTGTGCTATTTAACCATTATATAGTTTTTCATTTAATTAACCCTAAGGGTTCATTTAAGCTCCCAACGAGGTAGATAATTTCCTATGTTCTACTTAGCACACAAACACTTAGTCCCTGACAACGGCGCCAATGATGAGTGGCAAGGTACCCCTACACTCAACCATACGAATATGAGCGTAACACAAGCGATCCGGTCGAACTCTGTAGACTAAGTGCCTACACACCTTATGGAACACTTAAGGTTAATCATTCGTTGTCTTCCCAGACTTACTTGTATTTGTCACGGTGTATGGTTAAGTAAGTCTAAGGTATATGATTTTTATAGCTTTTCTGTTTTATCTCCTATGCTAGTGAGGTGAAGGGTTGAAGAGGCTAATTGACTAACTTTAACTAACTAACTAAGCCTTAATTAACCTAGCGTCCGCATCCATTCCCACTTACCGTTCACATCCCGAACCAATGCAACCTTGGTTACCAAATGCTAATCGTTGTTGGGATCACCAAGCGTAACGCACATGCTCGAAGCAGTCATACTGAGGCACATAACTAGGAGAGAAGGGTTGAGAGAGATTTAATAACTACTAAAGCATGTAAATGATAAAAAATAAATAAAAATAAATAAAAGTCCTATTTAGACTATTCCATGCACTGCAAGGTTTATCCAAGAAGTTCATCTTTATTTCCATACACAAACATGTGTTCAAGTACAATATTTGCTCGAATAAAGATCTATTCACTTTGGAGCTCCTACTACGGGCACATGGAAAATATTCTATCTCTGGAGGGATCAAAATTCCAAATTTTTGCTACGGTCTAGGCCTAGAATGAGAAATAAGGGAGATCCACCTCTTATTTATAGACTTAGCGGCGCACCATGATATCATGTACGCAATATCGCGGGGGACAACGTGATATCGCGTACGCAATATCGCAGGGGACAACGCGATAAAGTGTGGGATGCGATATCACGGCTAACGCAATATCATGTACGCGATATCACGGCCCATGCAATATCGCATCCCATCAGACACCAAGCAAAATCTTCTAGTTTGAAATGCTGAACTTGAGGTTTTCAAGGAAAGATTCATTGATCAAAGATCAATCATAGAGAACTTGGCTAAACAAATGAACAACTACCAAGCATTGCAAGATACACTTCGAGCATTTGACATTGATGTAAGCAATTTGTGGCCTAGTTTGTCAATGTTAAGGAGCTATTTCCTATTTTTCCTTATCCTTGGGATGTTCCAACTCTAAACCACATCGGCGAAGCTGCATGGACCATGAGCAATCCTAGGAGTAAAGAAGAGAAAATGAAGTCATTGCTAGATGCTTTTTCCTTTCCACCTAAATTTTTTGTAGTAGTAGGAAAACCATAACCACCTTGACCACCACAAATGCCTAAAGCCAGTGAATGTCCTTCAGAACCTCAAGAGCCACTACCACCTGGAACTATCTAACCTTCTCCACCAACTTCATGCCATCAACGAACATGCTATCCAATTTTGAACAATCATGTCATGGTGTTTACTTTTGTATCATGAACATTGTAATTTTTGTAATATGTTGATCTATACACTAAGCACTCTGTACTATTATGTCTATGTTGTTTTGTTTTGCTATGTCAAAAACCAATCAATAATCCATCCTATTCCAATTTTGTAAAGAAATTGAGGACAAATGTTCATTCATTCATGGGGGTATGATGAGTTTCATTCTGTCACATCGATTGGGCCCCATCAACGTAGTTAGTTGCGTCAACTAGGCCCCATCGACAAGGCCATATCGACGCAGTCTATTGCATCGACACGACCCCATCGATGCATGGGTCTGTTCTGGTCTATAAATATGAGCTCACCAACTGCCTTTTTGGCATCAATTTTCATAGTAGTAGTAGAGCTCTTACATTTTTTCCATTTGAAAGTTAGAATATTTTTCCCAAGTGCCCGTAGCAAGAGTTAATGAGTGTACAGATCTTTATGCGAGCATTATTGTACTTAAGCACAACAATGTGTGCAGTAATAAAGACAAACCTTTTGATAAACCTTGCAACATTCTGGATAGATTAAATGTTTCATTTATGCATTTAATATTTTTAGTTATTTATTCAATATTTTCTAATAATTAAGCTAATTAAGCGAGATAAGCTAGATATATTAAATACATATGTACAACCACTTTAAGCGTAACACGTATTCACTTGGTAATCCCAGTAGCGTTATTGCTTGGTATGCCCAGTAGCATAGCACTTGGTAAGCCAACAATGGATACATGGGTTCAGAATGTTTGAAGAAAGTGGAACTGAATGCTTATGTTAGAACTACTTAGATACTAGTTAATTAGTCAAATTAAATTAGTTAATCCAATTACTTTATCTCGCCTTAAACACCAAAATCATAAAATACAAAACAATAAAAATTAGATGCCTCAATTACACTTAACCATACCATTGTATGTCACAAGTGTAATTGGGAAGACAATGAACAACCTTAAGGTAAGATTCACTTCCTACAAGACTAGTGCATCAAAAACTATAAAGTCCATGGAATCTGACCAAATCATGTGTGAATTCTTTGTGATTCGTATGGTTGGACGTAGGGGTACTTTGACACTCATCACCTAGGTTATTTCCCTTCATGAGGAACTATTCAATTTCATTTCTAGACTGCTCATGATAGGGACTTNGGAGTGCCGCCTCTTATTTATAGAAATGGCGGCGGGACGCGATATCGCGGCCTAGTGCAAATCGCATCTCATCANCCAAGGATGGAATTCAACACCAAGGTTTTCTGGAGGATTTTCATTTGGGCTAGGATCCTTAAATTTTCCATGGAATTATGGGAAATCTTCTTTTTTGGAACAAATCACAATAGGATTTAGTAAATTGATCAAGCTTGACAAGATCACTACCCCACTATCTAGAATGGTCCTAGCTAAATTTTATGTATAGATGTGATTCTAGAAAACATATGAATTATAAAAAGTAAGGTTGAAGAGTACATGGAGGTTCCTTATACTCCATGTTGAATGAAAGCCTCCCTTCAAACTACAAAAAAATGTAATAAGTATAGACATAAATAGGTTTTTTATGTAATTAGTCCAAAACCATGTTCTAAATATGGATAACAGGATTGTAATATTTCAAAATATTTAAAATGGTAGAAAGTTGCAAATTTTTCCCATACTACACAATCAAATCCAACTATACCCCTTATTGGTTTTGTTAAAAACTAGATCACATAAACTTTGTTTGTAAATTATGACTATGAAAGGTTGAATTAACCAATTAAAGTTCAAAAGTGTCTATCAAGGACTTACTAATTCCTCATGCTACTTAGTTGTAGAACAAAAACTTTCATCCTCATCTAGAATAACAACCATAACCTACATAGTCTAAGGATTTTTGTACCAGCCAAAAGCATCCTATTCTCTAGTATGGTATCTACAAGATACATAGATGCCTATCCAACACAATTTTGAGGAAGTGGATGCTTCTTCTATGATGATTGTACCTATTAGATTAGAAAAATAATATGTTTTGTTCTTTCATTAAAGTGAAATGGATCATCACTCATGCTTACCTCATTCTTCTTCAACTCACAAACATCCAAATTGTAGTGTACAAAGGGATGATTAGATATATTCTATATTCATTCATCTTGCCAAGGTATCCATCACTCCCCTTCCAACTAACTAGGGATTCCAACATTAGCAACACCTAGAGGATTGTGAAAACATTCAAAGACATGATATTCTTATCCATAGGAAATCAATTCATCTATAAAAAATTCTAGAAAGTTTGGGTAGCCTAAAAGAGAAATTCCCAAAATCTAAGCCAACATAGAAACAATGACAAAGTATGATGATGTAGAACCGTAATGAATTATGATTATTCCAATTGATGTAGTCTTTTTATTCTATGGCACTATGCCTTCCTATCATATGATATAACTTTATCACATTCTAGGATTATGCCTTAATGTTATTTTTACTTGGCACATTACCCAAGTTTCATGGCTATTGTTTTCTGTCATGGATCTCTTCTATGAGGTTCAAGTACCATTTGATGTATTTTAAAAAGGTCTTTTAACCTATATTTCTTTTGAGAATTAATATACATATCTCAAACTCCTATAAAAAATGAATATATAATTGGCTACATGAGTTCTCATGGCCATATGTCTCTATCAAGGGGTAAACGTTGATTGATCTACAACCTTTTTATATTTTCTCTAGTCATTTCTTTTCATGTTTTTTATATCTTTCTTGCAATAGATTTCTTGAAACTATAATTTGGTAACATTTTTTGAGAGGTTCATAATCTCATTTTCTTTGAACATGACTAAACCATATAAGATGTTATTCTTAGAACTTATCTATAATAGAAATCACTTTGACTCTTCTCCAATATTTATATTATAACATTTATTTAGTCTTGTAACATGTAACATTATCTAAATGCTCATATTTTTGTCACACTAATTTATTTCTTATGTTGAATTTTTACAGCCTAATATTAAATATAAAATAAAATAAAATAAAATGGGTGATTTCTCTTATTAAAAAAGTGGTAGACAAATCCAAATTTCATTTTATGGAATGAGAAATGGTATTGCTAAATGAAAATATACTTTCAATTTTATAAAATATTAAGCTTAATTAATATCTTATAAAATTTTCTTTTTGATTTTTTTGGAATTATTTTCTCACATAATATACAACTAGCCTTTCTCCATTTAACCATCTTTTCTCATTCCTATTTCTTATATCTTCATCAAGTTTACCATTTAATTGGAGCATTGATATTAGGCAATGGAACTCTTTAAATTAAGGGACTTGTTGTCCTTAATTGTTACATTTATTTAATCACTATTCATACTTTCACTAAAATTACTTTATGTATTCTATATTCTACTAATTTTTAATATATTCATCAAGCACTATTTTCATCCATAAGATAGCTATAGGCACTTTATTATATTCCTTTTTCAAATTAATAGAAATCACATATATATTTTGTATGCCTTGTAAATTTCTACATTAAATGTAGTATCAAGAAAGTAGCCTTTGTAGTAAATCTTCTTAGAAAGGTTCAAATTTTTTATCTTATGATATTAATTCATGTCCAAAACTTTGTTGTACAAATCTCGCTCATAGTTTCAAGGTATGACTCATAAGATTGTTTTTTCTAAAGTTTAAACAAATCTATTTTTTTTAATTCTTATAGATGGATACAATAGATCTTTAACTTTTAGCCATATGATACTTGTATCTCATGTACACTTCTAAGCTTCTATAGAAATGACATTTGGTCTTGTAACTCTGCCCTTTGTCATCTTAGATAAGGTTATGTTCATGTCAAATAAGAAAAATTCTTTGATTGGTCCAAAAATTAGTTTTTCTTCTTACATGTCCTTTACTAGAAATTCATTATTGTTAATAATTTTTGAAAATTAAATTTTCATCCATTCAAAATTTTCTTGTCCATTACTAAAATGCTCTCTTGATACATTAAATATCTTTATGTTTCTTATTTCTCATGTTTTCGAAATATATATCTATATTTTTCTCCCTCTATTTTAAGTGACTATTTATGTATACAAAAAAGACTAATAATAATTCCAACTTATCATGTGTGATTGGTATGAGTCCATAGAAGGGGTAAGAGGTCACCTATAAACTCAATGTTTCTACCACACAAGGTCTTGTGAGGGTTAGTGGATAAGCAAAAGCCTAACTTCTTTGAGTAGATGCGCCTAGGATTAAACCTAGGTCCTTAACCTAAGAAATAACCATGTTATCGGTTGCAATATCAGGCATCTGATATCAGAGCCATAATATTAGATCCCTAATATCAGGGCACAAGCTTCGATGTTAGATATCTGATATCGCTCCACACGTGCCTACCAATAAATAAGACACTTAGGCACATGGTCAAATAACTTTTCATTCCATCCTTAGGTAGATTCTTGCAGTTTGTTTTTGTAGCTTTAATGATAGAGTGAATGCCTGTAGTATGATGTTAAGTAGTTTTTTAAAGTATTTATTCGAGTGAAATGTACTTGTGTATAGTTTATGACAAAAATAATTGAGATTACTTTCCATCATTGCAGCATACACTTAGCTTTATTATTTTACTTAGCGTAATTCTTACTATTTTCTTAGTTTAATCAATTACATTTCTAAGTACTTTACTTTCCTTGTTCATAGTAAAGTGAAATGAGTACTATTGGTTTCAAGCATTAAGTATAATCACTTGCTAACCCAATAGCGGTTTCACTTGATTCACTTAGTAGTGAACTCACTTGGTAATCCTAGTAACAGTTACATGAGCCCAAGGCATGTATGACAAGCCAAGAATGGATGCTCATGACTCTAGGCTAGAGTAGATTGTTTTATCATTTTCCTTACACCTAACACTATTTCATACTTTACCATCATAGCTAGGAGTTATGGCCTACCAACATCAATATATCATACACCTCACTTAGAGCTAAACCATATGCATAGATTATACTAGCTCCACATGGGAAGAAAACGATCCCAAACTTTAACCAATTACTAGCATATTCACATTGCCTCGTCCATGGATTACGATTAGGCTACACGTGAACACTCATATCTTATATGGTTGGATTTTGGATAACTCCACTAGTCATCATTGGCACTGTTATTGGGGACAAGTCAATGTATGCTTAGTAATTGATTTCACAAAGTTCGTTGTACTTGGAACATGAAGTCAAAATTCATAATTCTAAGAAAAGCACACTTAAACTAAACATCTAAAAATATAATATGGCATCAAACAAAAATATAGCATCACCTTCCAAGAAACTAAAAAGTAGTAAGAGAATCGAAAAAGAAGAAGACTGGAGTATGTTGATGCAGACAAGGATCTCATATGCTCATCATGATTCTTACTATCTAAATTTCACATTTAGCTTTCATCAAGATGGCTAGTTAAGGTGGAGGAATCTTCAAGGAAACATTGTTCTACCACCAAGACAAACAAGACAAAGGAAAGATAGTTAATTCTATTACTATCTTGGAGAGGCTTAATGGAGATGCATTCATTGCTAAACTCCACCAAAATCATGAGTTCTAGTCCCAAATTCCTATCATTTAATTGGATGAACCTGTTAGGAATAAATCACTCCAAATTAGCAGAAATGCTTTGGTGAAAGGTAAAATACTTAAGGCACAAGTGGGACTCAAGGTCAAGAATTCTTGTTGGATCCCATAGCGAAGAACATCAGAGTCATCACAAGAGGACAAGCTAGCACCATTCTTCTACTACCTCACTTGCATCCTCATGATCATCAGAAGAATTTGACAAAGGTAGGAAAAAGTACAAGGACCATAATAAGAAAGAGAGGGAAACTCATGACCACTATGATCATCATGATCATTATATAGGACATTCTAATTTGAAAGATAAAGAGTATGAATAGCATAGACTAAGGGATCATAGAAATCATGAAAGGGATGAGCATAGAAGGAGGTACTACTACAATAGAGCACATGAACGTGATTGAGATGATGAACCCTTGATGACAACTTGCAGTATGATTAACATCTAGAAAGCTATTCACATCCCAACCAAGCACATGAGGGATAGTTGAATCAAATGACTGGACATGAACAAAATGCCAAGATTTGAAGGTGACTACAATACTAATCCACAACATCACCTTTGAGCTTTTCACAATGCATGTGCCCAACAAAATATTGAAAGTGATTAGCAAAAGTTAAAGTTGTTTTCCCAAACACTTCTGAAGGAGTTAGAGTGTTGGTACAAATCACTAGAATCTAAATTAATCAAACATTGGAGTACCATGCTTGAACTCTTTAATGATAAATATCAAACTTATTTGCAAGTGTCCAACTTAAGAAAATAGATCTAAGGATGGAAGCAAAGGACTCATGAAACCCTTGTTGTAGTAATGGGTAGATACTATTCACTATTACACAAATGCCTAGGCCATGGATTTTGACTAAGAAAATAACTCAGGCATATTGTAGATGGGTTCCAAAGCAAAACTAGAGAAACTCTTGGGGTTTATGTCTAAGGTAAATTATTAGAACTAATAGCCCATCACATTCAAAGATTAATTGAACAAGTTTCAAAGAAGGAAGGAGAACTTAAGAAGAGAGAGTCAGCTAAAGAATATAACAAAGATCCATCAATTAGAAAGAAAGATGTTTGGCTATGTAACAAGCAATAGGATGAAACCTTGGAAGACATCATCTAGAAAAAGACTCTACCTATTCAAAAATCAATCAATGATATAGTGGCTAAGGTAGAAAAATTTTGGGATTCAATGGATGAGAAGTTTGCTGTAGCCCTAAAGATTATGGAAGAAAAGGCTGAAAAAGCACTTAATAAGGGCAAGGAAAGGAAGAAGAAAAGAGCTAATGGACAAGAAATTTATAAGCACAAAGGAAAATTTGCTACCATTGAAGGGTATACTGACTCTAGTTCAGAGGAAGAGAAAGGATATTATGTGTGCCAGTATGAACATCATAAGGAATGTTGTCTTGTTATGGCCCACTTGCAAGAATCTAGGGTATATGCACTTAATCCAAGCTTTGTCAAAAAGCATATGCCCTGAAGACTACCTTATCCTAAAGGTAATATCAAGCAAACCTTCTAGTCAACATATTACCCAAGTGGAGCCTACCCTCAACCACATGAGAAATATTAGTAACAATGGTAGTAACCGTAGACATGGGCAATTGCACCGCCAAGGAAATAATATTTGTATAGGCAACTAGATCCTTATGGATATTATGTTTAGCATCCAATATCTCCAAGAAACACATCCATTTAAATTTCTTCTCCTTATTAACCACCAAAATACTATAGACCTACTACTCCGAGGTTGGATCAGAGTCATCATGCACATTCACCAATAGCTAGTCCATCAAATCCCCTTTCCAATCCTTTGCCACCAGGGCCACCATCCATTATGCAAGCGGAATTACTATCATAACCACAATAGAGAACAATTGCAAGGGTAGTGAACATACAAGTAGAGGTTCCTACCAAAAACACTAAGGGCCAAACAAAGAAATGTCCTTTCTTTAAGACAAGTTTAGAAAAGGCTGATAGAGTTAGAACTTCATAAGATCAACTTTCCTTCAACAAATCCACCTATCAACAATAAGCTTCTGAAATCATTCAATAATAACATGTTAATTTTCAGTATTATAGGAATAGTTATTGACTAGATTAAGGTAGGGCCACTTCCTAAGAAGAGAATTAATCCAGGAGTTCCATTGATCTATTTACAAGTAGTTGAAATCTACCATGCAAAGCTCTACTAGAATTAGGTTCTGGGGTGAATTTGATCTTTTATGAAACATATCAAGCATGGAATCCCCCACCATTGAAGGAATGTAATATCGGTTTAGAGCTTGCAAATTAATATTTTGTCATTCCCTTGGGACATATTAATGATGTGGTGAGCACTGTTAATGGATGGTCTTATCTAGCAGACTTTCTAGTAATTGATGTGAAAGATGCTAATAAGGAATTTCCAATTATCATGCAGAGATCATGGCTTATCACAATCGATGCTAAGCTAAGTATGAGAGATCTATTTTTTGAGATCTCTAAGGAGGATAAGCATGGAGTCATACACACGCAGTGAATTCCATGCGTTACTCCTAAAATCAAAGGATGCAATTATGGACCAATCATTTAAAACATCAACACAGTTACCATACCAGTCCACAAAAACAATGAAAAAAAAACTATGTGCAAAAGAAAGAGCAAGGGCCACCAAATCAAAAGACACCCTATGGCCAACAACTAAGAACCTTCAACTGTCCAAAATATGCATGGAATAATCTAACTCATTTATGAATTCCCATTCTCAGAAAATGACTCCAACCAAGGACCCAAAAACAAAATTAATAAATCATAATCATACACCAATAGAAAAAGAAAATAAGGACTAGATGATCAAAACTCAACTACCATCAAGATCATCTAAAGTGAATCAATAAAGATGGTAAGTAAATCACCTAAAGTGTATGATCGATGAGACTTAGAGAGCATTTTCCAAACACTCACCCATGAGTTTAGTCATGGAGGAGACACTATACTTTGATTCTAAAATTAATAAGTGCTTTTGCACATTTTTTATTTTACAATTCTTTTTACTTTTCCTATTTCTTGATACAATTTTTCCTATTTTTTTATATATTTTACATTCTTTGACATCTTCTTATTCTTTCACATTTTTCATTTCTTAAATTTTTGATATTCTTTAACATTTTTCATTCTTTACACCTTTTTCATACTATCTTTTTCATACTTTGTTTCTATTTCCTTTGTACATAACTTTTGATT
>MNCI01034836.1:7136-25357 GCA_015680685.1 Gnetum montanum | reverse complement strand
AAATTTGGTGAAGCTTGATGTAGCCTTAGGTAGTGTCAAGTGGTGGTGGATCCTCTTTCGGTTGCTTCCCTTTGTCTCTATAATTTTGGAATTTGTATTGGTTTTGGAGTGTCTAAAGCTTTTCTCCTCCATTCATGGGTCATGTACCATCCATGCTTGTTGTGCAATGTGTGATGGAGCGGGTACATCCCATGAACATGGTAGTTGCAAAAACATTTGATTAACGTTAATGTACTAGGTTGTGAACTACCTCCTTTCCTCTTTGAATGATCTAGCCTTTTTACATAATTCATGATAATCTGATAATCTTTTAGCCAGGTTTGTTGCTACATCTTTTTATCCTTGGTAGCTAGCCTTGACTACTTCTAATTTAGAGTTTTTTGCTTGAAGTTTCTATAGAGCATCTTTATGATCTACAAACTCTTTCTCATACAATGCATACGTGGCTACTACTTGCTATTCTAGCTTGTTCATGGGTCGACCTACTATCAACATGACCAAATTAGCATAATAGAGGTTAGCTAACCCCATGTGCTCTTTTAGGTTCTCAATTTGTAGGTCTTCCTTTTTCACTTCCGCTTGGTGGACATGGGCATAACTATCTATGATGGGTTGTCAGTTTGGATTTTGTGCTGATATGGAGTTAATTCTAACCTTTGTCATCTAGATCGCCTTTTCATTAGTCTATTTGTATATGCCCACCTAATCATGAAAGTGTTCTTTGAGTCGATCATGTTTCTTTGGGTCATTTTTCCACACACTAATTTCAATAGCTAATTTTTGATGAATGATGTATATCTCCTCCATTGAGAGGGTTTTGTTTTCTCATGTGAGATGGCTTATGTCTTAGTTGACCCTCACCAGTTGTTCTCTTACCTGGTGGATGCTTTCCCCTAGGATGTTCTTTTGTTTTTCTATAGTGGTTAATTGTGTGTTATAAATAGCAAACTTATTTTTCTATTATGCTACGATGAGTGTCTTAGCATGGCTTTAGCTATGGAGGCATTCCACACTACTTCCTCCTTCTTATTTTCTATTTGTTTCTTTTGCTCAATCAGATGGTTCATTTACTTTATCTTGAATTGCTCTATCTAGTTAGGTGCAATGAATTGTGTAGGATCTCTTTGTTCAACTCTCAGGGCTGTAAGCTCTTCTTGAAGTCTATGTATTTTTGCTTTTTCATGCTCTTACCTTATCTTTGCCGTGACCAACTCACCCTTTGTGGTAATGAATTTAGACTACATTAAAGTGACATCACTTGGGATTGTGATGATCGAAAATGTCGATGGTTGTAACACCGAGAGGTTGGTGGGCATACAGCCTAACCCTGAGTCCATGTGAGGGCCATGTTGGAAATAGAGATGAGGTACCCTAAACAATCTTCTCGATCAAATAGGGACTTATAAGGTGTTATGATGAATATGTATGAAAGGGAGTTTATATGATGTTATTTGTGGATGCTAGGGCTAGCCAAGCCAAAGTGTAGCAGGGTGTCCCTACTTGAAAACAATGGCGTAAACATGGAAATATGTACGAAATAGCAAGAAAACATGAGTGCTATGCTAAATGCCAAAGAAAAAGTGCTTGAAAATGCAATGGAACTTGAGAACTGAAGTGCACCGCCCCAAATGGGGGAGTGTAGCAATTGTAGAAAAAGAGGTGAGAGTGGTACACACTGTATAGGCAAGCACAATGGCAGTGTAGCAATGCAGTCATAGTCTCTGGGGCATCTGAGCCATGGAACTGATGATTGCCATGGGGATTGAACCTACCAGGTTGGCTATTGTTGTGTTCTGTGGGTACAGTGGCGAACTACGTGTTGGATGGTGTGCACCAGTTGTTCAACGATGTCCTGGAATGCGCCAAAGTGCTATGTGTGCTCAAGTGCTTGAGTGCAAGAGTGCTAAAGGATGCATTGAATGTTAAAATGCCCAATGTCCTTTTAATTTGCCAACCCCTAGAATGCTGAATGCAAGGGTATTTAGGGCTAGGATTAGCATGAAATGTAGATTGGGCACCACGTGGCATGAGGGTAGATGAGGCTATGTTAGACCTTGCTACACTCCCATCAGAGTAACAAAGTGTTACACTCTAGAGTACTACAATAGGTCCTTAGAGATGGCTAAACTATGACTACACTACCAAGATTGCATGTGCTGTAGGTTGAATGACCACAATGTACTTGCAAATAGTGCAACTTGGAGGCTACACTTTAGGAATATGTATTCACCTCTTTTGAGTAGGGTCAAGCATAGTTACAATTTGGGGGACCAATGGGGATGCAAAAGAGATACAAATTATTGATCTTACTTGCCAGAGGGATGTCAAAGTTGAGACAAAGGCTGATGCTAAGTTCTAAAGGCTTTTGGAGGATGTCGGAGGCTTCTCTTTAGTGTTACACTAGCTACACTCTAGAGTGTAACACAAAACTTAGTTAAATTTTGCAAAATTTTGAGGTCCAGCACTGGTTATGCTAGCTATGCTTTGGAGCATAGCAGAGCGTAGTAGGGATACTTTGAAAAATTTTACAAAATTTGCAGTTTCCCTTCATGCTACACTTTAGGGTGTAGTAGGAGAGGTAGCCTTAGGAGTTAGAAAATTTTCCAAATATCTTTTCCATGCTGTGCTAGCATAATAGCTTTTGGCCTAACACTTAGGAAAAATTGGCCACTGAAAAGTGTGCTATGCTAGCCATGCTCTAGAGAGTAGCAACCCAGGAGATAGAAAATTTATTGAACTATTTTTTCCATCCCAAGCCATCTTGATAACTTTTGGCTTGGCACTTGAGCAAACTAGCCATGGAAGTGTGTGCTACGCTAGCTACGCTCTAGAGTGTAGCAGGGAAAATGAGTGTAGTAGAACACTTAAAAAACTTTCATGCAACTGTTGTTGACACTTAGAAAATCTAGTAAAATAATCCTTGATGCATGCTATGTTGGGGAGCGTAGCACCAACACATAGAAAAAATTTGCCAAGTTTTGATAGTTAGACAAATTTGCAGTTAAAAATGTTGTAGCCTAAAATTGATGGTGTTTCATTGGTTCCTCTTTATTAACATCTAGAGGAGTGACCTAAGAGATGTTGACAAAGAATATGAAACACCACAACAAACAAGAAACTAACATTACTTGTTAGTATTCAATTAGACAATGCTTCATTGTGCTCAAGAGTGCTAAGGGAATAAGGAATGGTAGGGAGTAGGTTGGGGAGATGGACCAAGGGATAGAAAGTGGGAAGGATGCTCATTATGCATGTGGTTGTAAGATGTAGCACCATGATGGCTTATCACCAAATTATGATCCCTCATTAGAGTGATTATGAGGGAATCAGCATATGGAGATGGCTTGCCCCTAAAATTTTGACTTCTCATCGAAGTGCTTGTGAGATGGTTGATCTGAGGTTGGATTGGCTATGAAATAGTAGCTTTGCCATTTTTTCTTAGGCACTTGTTTTATTCCATTTTTTATTTTTTCTTTCTTATTATTTTTGAAATTGGAAGATGTTTGTTGCTAGGTGGACTATGTGCCACCCAACAAAATTCACTTAGAGGCAACTACATTGCATATGTAAGATATGTGTTTCATCCTTGGGATGAGTTGTGTTACATCCTATTGGGCTTTGACCAACCTACAAAGGCTCCCCATGGGATGAGTTGTGTTACATCTAGCATGGATTCTACAGCTAATTGAAATAAGGATGTCATGTGCATCGGAGAAGTTTACTAGAAGAGTTTGGGAGATGTGAGGTAAAGGAAAGGGATAAATGCAAATAGGCTATGATATATTTAAAGGGATGTGCACTCTTGAGTGGCTTGACAAGTCAAAGTGGGCACATCAGAGTAGTGTGGTGACTTGCCACTATAGTGAAATGCATCTCTGAACAACCGTTGCTGAGGCTTCATCTTGCAAATTCAACATAGAAAAAACAAGAAAAACAAACACACCATGTGAGATGAGAGTGAAATCTTATTTGTGAGGGAACTACAAGGATTATGAGTGTTGTGTTAGTTGTAGGTGCATGCAGTGTCCAAAGTAGGAAGGCCAATGCAGGCATTGGTGGCAACAATTTGCAAAAGCTCTAGTAGCCACATTGGAAGTGGGCACCCAAGTGGCTAAAGGCGTTGGAAATGTTAATGCTTAAGATTCCTCACCAAGGACAGGAGCTAGAAAACCTAGCAGGTCAATAGGAAGCTAACCTATTGGATGCTCTTCTAAGCCTAGGCAATGGTGAGGGTTGGAGAATGGTAGTGCTGTGGTTGGGCTAGAGTATCACTGGTACTCCAGCGAGTAATGTTCATAGTGAGTGCTTCAGCCAAGATGACTGGCAATGGTGGTGGTAGCTCTGGAAGGTCAGTAAGATGTCTGAAGGAATCTCTGGAGGATTAACAAGATGCCAAGGGTGGTGATGTTGCAAATGTTCCAGATGAATTTTTCTTGATGACATGAACTTCATTCTAGAACTACAACACCCCCCACCCTACCCAAGAGGTGTGGGCAGGTGATGGAGGATTGGAAGTATTTGTGCTCATTTATCTATAGAATTATACATGTTGAACTATGGGTGCTAAACTATAAACCTAGTTTAAGGTCATGGTAGACCACATGCTATGCTAGTTTAAGGTCCTAGCAGGTCATGGATTTAGTTTAAGGTCCTAGCAGACTATGATGTGCTAGTTTATAGTCTTAGTAGACTATTTTGTGCATGCTTAATGTTGTAGTAGATGGTGGATTGTTAGTTTAAGGTCATAGTAGACCATGCTCTGGGTGCTAGTTTAATGTCATAGCCTAAGGACATTCTTTGCTAGTTTAACATTGTAATAGATGTTTTGTGCCAGTTTAAGATCATAGTAGACATTTTGTGCTAGTTTAACATCATAGCAGATGTTCTGTGCTAGTTTAATATTGCAGTAGATGTTTTGTATTAGTTTAATGTTGTGGTAGATTTTCTATGCTAGTTTAATGTTGTGGAAGATGTTCTATGCCAGTTTAACATCATAGCAGATGTTTTCTTACCTTGCTCAAAGATTGTTTATGCTTTGCTATAGCTAATGTAGGTTAGCAGTATTCTATCATAGGATTTGTGACATAAGGTGCTATCACCTATGAGGACATACTATTATAACCATTTTCATACTACATCTATTTAGGTAGTGGTTAGGTGTTGTGGAGGCTCACCCTATTGGAGGTACATCTTAATATTATCGTAGCACTCTTGTGCATGAGTTGTGCTTGTTGTGGCTATGGATGCAATGCTTGTTGTTTGAGTAATATGCTTAGTATAGTCCATTACTAAAGTAGGTAAGGCATGAAACATGTTGGGTGCTATGCTTAAGGCTAAGGTAGCTAATGCATTAGCAATGACATTCTCATTATGGGGAATATATAGGATATCAATGGCTGCAAATTTCTTAAGCAAGTGTTTCTCTAAATCATAGTAAGGTTGTAAATGTTATGTCTTACAAGTTTAAACCTCTATAATTTCATTGGCAACAAGTTGTGAATCACCTCAGACTGCTATGTTTTGGATTCCTAGATCACATGCTACTAAGACACCTCTAAGGAGAGCTTCATACTCTACTACATTGTTGGTGCAAGGAACTACAAAGTGATATGTGAAGGGTTAGATCTCCCTAGAGGGAAACATGAAGATGGTAGCGACACTACCCCCTTGTGAGGTTGAAGCATCATCAAAGTGTAAAATTGCCTCAAATTTTGTAGGCACTTGGCTTATGCTATTTCCATGCTCATTCGCAAATTTTGGATCTATTGTTGCTTAATCATCTATTGGTGAAATTGTGAGTTATGTAGTTATTGCTTGACCTTTTGTGGATGCTTGGGCTATGTAATGCAAGTCAAACTCCATCGTTATTGCTTTTGACCATGCAATTTGACTACTTTCATAGATGTTTATGGTGATAGCCCAAAGCATGTTACTTTTGCAGATGATGTTAACTTGACTATGGAAAAGATAATGCCTCCACTTCTTGAGTGCAAAGACTAGGGCTAGGCAGTTCTTCTTCACATTGTTGTATTTTACTTCATGGGCCACTAGAGCATGGCTTAGGTAGTAAACAGGGACTTTTAATCCATTATCTCACTTTTGACAAAGTAGAGAAGTAATGGACACGTCTGAGGTTGCAGGGTAGATGTAAAATGGCTTATCTCCTTGTGGAGGATGGACTGTTAGAAGTTGAGCTAGCTACTTCTTGAGGTTGTCAAATGCCTCTTAGCATTGAGCTATCCACTCAAAGTGGACCCCCTTTTTGAGAAGATGTTGCATTGGCTACAAATTATCAGTTAAACTTGCAATAAACCTACAAATGAATTGCAATCTACCTTGTAATCCATGTAGCTCCTTGAGGTTTGCTAGTGGTGCTAAGTTGGTGATATCCTTAACCTTATCAGGCTCTACACGTATGCTTGCTTTTGATACTACAAAGCCCAACATGTGATTGGTCTTGACATCGAATACATAGTTCTTGGAGTTTAGACTAAGGTCATGTTTAAGGCAATGTTTGAAGACATGGTCTAAGTTGTCTACATGGTTGTGACCTTGGACTTAATTGCTATGTCATTGATCTAGTCATTGAGCAAGTCTAGTAGATAATCAGTAAAGATATATGTCATTATATGTTGGTAGGTTACACTTGCATTCTTTAGTTTGAAAGACATCATTATGTAGCAAAATGTACTCTAAGGGGTCATGAAGATCATGCTGAGTTGGTGCTTTGGGTTGATCCAAACTTGATTGTACACTAAGAACCTATCCATGAAGGACAACAAGGCATGACTAGTTGTGGTATCGATGAGTCACCTTATTTAGGTCCCAAAAGTCTATGCAAATGCATATACTTTTGTTTTTCTTAGGGAAAACTACGATGTTGGAAACCTAGTCTACATAGTTAAGTACTTGGATGAAACTAGCCTTGTAAAGCTTGGTTATTTCATCACGGATTGTCAATGCCACCTTAGGTTTAACCTTATGAGCTTTTTGTTTGACCAGTTTTACATGAAGATCAAGGATAATGTTGTGTTGTATTATGTGAGGGTCCGGGCCTGACATGTCCTCAGAGGACCATGAAAACACCTTGATGTTATCATTAAGGACTTTAGTGATGCTTTGTTTGAGTTGAGGCTTTAACAAGAAACTAAGCTGTAGTGTCTTTTACCTCACTTCTATGTGTTACTACAGGGACTTTAATGAGGGGATCCTTAGTTATGTCACTTGCCTCTAGATCTAGAGCTTTGACTAGATGGTTTGGCCAATCTAGGGATGCCTCTAGGGGTGCTACGTGTATATCATAAGCTATGGGTTCAAAGTCTAGGAATTTATTGTTTATGAATTGCATAGAATCACCATAATGTCTAGTTAAAACCAAGGGTAAATGAAGACACTTATACGTGCTCATGCTGCAAGCTTACCAAGAATCTTGCAAAACAACTAGAAAAATGTCAAGTGGAACTTGTCTTAATAAAGTAAGATGCATAAGATGAGGAAACCAGTGCTATAAAAAATTCACCTAACTGTGTAATTGTGGGATTAGGTAAGCAAGTTTGGGAACCAATTTGGGGCCTTGTTAGGCCATAGAATTGCTAGTTTAAGGTCGTAGCAAACCATGGATTGCATGAGACGCATCGGTTTAGGAAATGTTGGGAAGGTTTGGAACATGGAATTAGGATGGGCATTTACTAGGCAACCAAAAAAAATGTAGAAAATTTTCTAAATCTAGGAATGTTGGAAAAGTTAGAAAAGTTTTCTAACTCTGGGTGCTAGCTCATCCCACATTTTGTGCGGGACATAGGATAGTACCCAACTAGGTGATGTGTCCATCACCCTGGAAGAGTATAAATAGAAGTTTTCACCATAGTCAACCTATCATTTTCAAAAGTAAAAATGAGCAATCACTAAGTGTAGTGCAACCAAAGCAAAGAGAGTTAAAGTGTAGTGACAAAGATGAGGAAAACAAGAGTGTAGCCATTGATCATGACATGCTGCAATGAATGCCAACACCCTAGCCTCACCAACATAAATGAGGGAGAGCATGCATTGAGGCACCTTTCCAGGGCATGCATAGAGGAGCGTAGGGAGATGCCATTGGCCAGGTAAGGCACTCCACTTCATCCTTAAAAATTTTTTTCTGCTATTTTCACATTGTTTACATGGGGTTTTTGGTTTTAGGGGTGACTTGTCCTAGGCAAGGACTGCCACCACTACTGTGGTTGTCATGGTAGGCATGGCTAAGAGGATTGACTGCATGTGTGGGATGATGGGTTTTGTGGGTTTCTTGTTTTTTGGATTTTCCATGTGTGGAATTTTTTTTGCATACCATGCATGGCATGAGATGAGGATTTTCTGTTTACCATGTGGGATGTGAGACATGGACAGAATGATTTTTTTCTTCTTTTTTCCTTTTTGTTCCTCTAGATGAGGTTGAGATGACTGTAGCTTGGGATGAGGAGGAAGGAATAGAGCTTTTACTTCACAACTCTTGATGATAAATAATAAATCATTGATTTATATTTTATAGTGGATGATGAGTCATGTTCATGGGATTCATCAATGCATGGTTTGCTCTGTTGACGTGTATGCATCGATGCAATGTCTTTTGTTGTCTATATAGATGTGTGCTTTAGTTGCATTTATGACATCCATTGTTTAGTATCCTAGTGAAGCTCTTGCATTTTGTTCATTTGATAGTTATAATATTTTCTAAGTGCTTGTAGTAGGATTGAGAAGTGTATAGATCTTTATTTGAACACTAATGTACCTCAACACCTTGGTGTGACCAGCAATAAAGATGATTTTTCTTCACAAACCTTGTAGCATTTGGAATTAGCTTAATATTTATTTAATGCATTTATATTTTGAGCGAGTTTGTTTAATGCATTGAATTAGTTAATTAAATATTAATTAATTAATACACATAAGCATGACTATTTTGAGCATATGTTAACATTTGGTAATCCTAGCAACACTTAACGTTTGGTAACCTAGTAATGTTATAGCATGGTTTAGGATGTGTATAGGAAATGGAAACGGATGCTTATGTTATTATTAGTTAAGATATTAATTAGTTATTGGATTATTTAAACACTTAATTACTTTATTTTGTAATACTTAGGTGATTTAAATGATAAATATAAAATGATAAAAATCATATGCCTCAGTTACACTTAATCATACACTTGCACTTCACAATTGAAACTGAGAACAAAATAATCATGTCTATTAGAGTTACTTCTTAGACCTAGCATACTTAGAGAGATAAATTCTATAGAATTCAACCGGATTGCTTAGTGAACATTAGTGATTTATATGGTTGGGCATAGGGACTACTCGCTACTCATCACTGGTGACGTTGTCGAGGCCTTTAGTTAGCTATGTGTGCTATCTAGGAGTTACAGAAATTATTCAAAAACATTGTAACATGGTTTAGGATGTGTATGGTAAATGGGAATGGATGCTTATGTTAGGATTACTTAAGATATTACTTAGTTATTAGATTAGCTAAAGACTTAATTACTTTATTTTCTGGCACATGGGAAATTTAAATGATAAATATAAAATGATAAAAATCATATGTCTCAGTTACACTTAGTCATATATTTGCACTTCACAAGTGAAACTGAGAAGATAATGATCATGTCTATTAAATTCACTTTCTATACCTAGTGTACTTAGAGAGCTAAAGTCTATGAAATTTAAGTGAATAGCTTACTGAACACTAGTGATTCATATCATTGGGCATAGAGACTACTTGCTACTCATCATTGGCACCATTATTGGGAACTTTAGGAGTTAGTGAAATTATTTAAAGATGTTGTAACAAATCTTAAAGTTGCAATCATTAAAAATAATAATAATTGTAAAGGCACACTATTTTTCTTTCAAACTAAAATGTTTTCTTATCATAGGGCTGAATTTTTACTATTGTTTGAGCATACATCCAATCAACAAAGGCATGAAGAGTCAAAATTGCTAGTGCCCCAACAATGCAAAGTGGTATATAGTCATTCCAATGAGTATGTGCTAGATTTCACCTTCATCTTGTATTAGGATGAACAACTATGATGGAGGGATATGAAGGGCAACATTGTGTTATTACCCAATTGATTAGTTCTTGTGATGTTGCTCCAAACTCTCATAAGATTGGACATCCAAGGGCTCAATGCTTAATACATTATGCATGACCACAACTATCAAGATTATCTTCCCACTAAGGCACAATGCAAGAAAGATCAGTAACAAGAGGTGTATTATGAAGCATCGAAGAAAAAATGATTCATAAATCCCTTGTTCCTATCAGGCAAGAAAGAAGGAGAGGATCCTTTTTCTAGGGGTTCTCAATTCACTAATTCTCCTTCCCTTGTCTTTGATGAGGGGACCCTTAACTAGAACTTACAATCCATTGTAAATAATCTTGGTTTGGGAAAGAATAGGTCCCATGACCATGGAGGATCTAAAAGTTAGAGTCAAGGCAAGAACATGGATAATCATGATGATTGTGACCATGATCGAAAAAGAGGGGGTAGCAGGTGTTGTGCTAGTGTTGTCTCTCCTCCTTATTCACCTTTAACATCCTCATCTTCTTCCTCCTCTAGCTTTGGCTAAAGCTATAGACGATGTGCTAGTGATGGAAGTGATTGATGGGATAGAGATGATCATAGGGCCCACCGAACTAGTAGAGACTAGGGGCATGGGCAATTAAGGAAGGCTCACCACCATGAAAAAAAGGATAGTGAAGGAAATCATGGGCATCATGGCCATCATCGAGACTATGATTATGATGAGCCTTTGCTTGAAACAAGAAATATGTTGAATATTGTAGAGACTATTAGAATTCCAATGAGGCATATAAATAATAGTAGAATTAAAAGGCTAGATATGAACAATATCATCAAGTTTGAAGTGGAATACAACTCAGATCCACAAAACCATCTTTAAGCCTTTCATGATGCATGTGCCTTGTAGAACATTGAAAAAAATGGAAAAAGTTAAAGTTGTTCCCACAAACACCTATTAAGAAGGCTAAAACATGGTATTGGTTCTTAGAATTAATCAGATGATGGAGTATAATGCTTGAGCTCTTTAATGACAAGTACCGAACATACTACCTAGTGTCCAATTTGAGGAAGTAGATCCAATGGTGGAGATAAGGAACACATGAATCCTTGGATGTGGCTATGGGCATAGATTACTATTTTTTGCATAGGTAATCAAGCCATGCCTTTTCTTAAAGAGAGAAACTCCATCATATCATAGATGGGCTTTGAATAGAAATAAGCAAAACTATTGGAGTATATGCCCAAGGGAGACTTTCAAAATTTAGATTCCATCAAATCCAAAGGGTAATTAAGTAGGTGGCTAAAGAAGAAGGTGACTTGCAAAAAAGGATGGAGGAGTACAATTGGAACCCTTTCATCCAAAAAAGGAAAGTTCGGTTCTATGACAATGAGGGGGAGGCATCACTTGGTGAAGTGAAATAACGTAAAACCTTATCAATCCAAAAATTTGTTTCTAAAATATCAACTAAGGTAGATAAAATATGGGATTCTTTGGATGATAAATTTCAAATAGCTCTTAAAAAGTAAAAGAGTCCAAAGGTTAAGGTAGTAGTTAGGACCAAAGTAGAATGAAAGAAGTTGAACATGTCCATCAAAGGAGTAAGGGCAAAGCTATTGCCATTGAAGAGGTTGTAGAGTTCAAAATAGATGATGATGATGGATGTGACATATACAAATATGAACATACCAAGGGATGTTTTTCCATTATGTCACACTTGTAGGAGTCTAGTATGTATGTGTTGAATCCTAGATTAGTAAGAAGGTAAGCACCTAGAAGGTTGCCTTATCCTCATGACAACTATAGGGAGTTCCAGCAATAATAATTTTACTATCCAAGTGAAGTTCCACCCCAACCTCATGAGTAGTACTAGTAGTGGTAGTATTCATAGTCATCAGAGATGCAACCATCAGGGTAGCAGTACCCTTACTGGTAACTAGATCCATATGGATACTATGTTCAGTAGCCAATTTCTTTGCATGATTTTTTGAGTCACACCTCCTTTTAGCACCACTACTACCCTCCTAAATTTCACATAGCTTAATCTTCAAGAGGAAAATTCCCATTTCCATTCTACCCTTCTCATCCTTTTGCACCTGTACCTTCATCCTCAACTTAACTATCATCAACTCCATTCATGTAGGATGAACTTCCTACCAAGTCGTAGTAAAGAAACACCATAATGACTATTAAATTATAGCTAGCTTCTTAGTCAAGTGGTTTAGAGAACAAACCTTGAAAAAGAAATTTCTTCTGAACCCTCACATACACCTATAGCGCATAACCCTACTTCTTCCTCATCCTCTGTAACCTCATTCAAGGTCCCTTTAACCCAGATGCCTCCTAAAGCACATATCATGATGTTGACCCATGCTATCATGGATTGGCTTAAGGTTGGAAACCTTCCCAAGAAAAGATCTGATCTTGGGAGTCTCATATAATTATTTGCAAATCATTGGGAATGACCCTTGCAAGGCTCTCCTGGACTCAAATTCTAGTGTGAATTTGATTTTTCATGAAATGTACAAAGCCTGGGACTTGCCTCCACTCAAGAAGAGCAACATTCATGTTGAGTTGGCAAATCAGTCCATCACTATTTCTTTGGGATTGGTAAAGAACATTGTGACTACCATTTATGGGTGGTCCAATCCTACTAACTTCTTAGTGATTTGTCTTGATAACTACAAGGGGGACTCCCTAATTATCATGGGAAGCGCTTGGCTAAGCACCATTCATGCATGGTTGGGAATCAGAAACCTTTCCTTGGAAATTTCCAAGGAAAATGAATTTGAAGAAAAAAAAGAGAGGAAGCACATTCCAAGAATTATGTATAGTGCCATAGGATGCAACTATGTGTAGAAACTATTTTCTGTAAAAAGCACATCTATAATAGCATGTAAATAGTATGCTGATGTGATAGAAATTCAAAGGTTCCTATACATAGTAGCCACAAAATAGGAGGGCATCTAATGGTTGACAATTGATGTAGAATATAGCTCAATAATATGCATGGAACTAATTGCAAGTCTTATGAGTGCATATATTGAAGGCGTAGATGAATTAGAGCAAGTTCATCACTAACTCTCTAATGATAAACCTAATAAAACCAATTGTGAAGAGTTGGAGATCCTTGAAAGCTTTAAAGAGGATCCCATTGTGCTGAAACCTTTACCTACTAGAATGGAATATGTCTTTCTAAACAATGGGAAACTGGTTATCATCAATGCTAGTGTAGAAAAAGAAACTATTGGAGGTGGTCAAAAAATGGTCAATAGCCTTTACTTGGTCATATCCTAAACTCATTGGAATTGATTCTATGATATGCTAGCACCACATCTACATAAATCCTTCTATCAAGCCAAAAAGGCAACCACAGCTATGGTTGAATTCCAAATTGGAGTAGATCATGAATGAGGATATTGAACAACTCCTCAAGGTAGGGTTCATTTATCCCATTATAAATAGTGAGTGGATTAGCCCACTTGTGATAGTGCCAAAGAAAGGTGGAATATGAAGGATTTGTATCAAGTTTAGGCTATTGAACATGGAAACATACAAGGATCACTTTCCATTGTCATTTGTGAACCAAGTGTTGGACACCATTTCTAGGCATTGCTGCTATAGCTTTCTAGATGATTATAGTGGCTATAACTAGATTCAAATTACACCAAAGGCTTAGGTTAAAATAACATTCACAAGTCCCTAGGGGACTTTTGCATATAGAAAGATGTCATTTGGCCTGTGCAATGCTCTTGCAACATTCCAATGCCTTTTCCTAAGCATCTTCTAATGGTAGATTGGTCGCAGGGTGGAATTCTTCATGGATGACTTCTCCACATATGGGGTTACATTTGAGCAAGCCTTGAACGATCTTAAGCAAGTGCTAAAAAGGTGTGTGGAGATAAACCATAGAATCAATTAGTAGAAAAGCCACCTAATGGTATAAGCAGGTATTGTTTTGGGGCACAGAATTTTTAAAAAAGGGATCTAGGTGGATCTTGAAAAAATAAGGGTCATCCAAGGAGTTACTAAATAGCTAGTCAAAGATGTGAGATCATTCCTTGGACAAACTAGCTAATATTGATGATTCATGGAGAATTTCTCTAAGATCATCAAACCATTGGTGGAGTTGATAAAGAAGGATCCTCTATTTGTCTTAACCATGGAATGCAAGCATACATTCTAGCATCTCAAGTAAAAGCTCACGGAAACTCCAATTCTACAAGCACCTAACTAGTCTAAACCTTTTCACATCATGATAGATGCATCCAATGATGCCTTTGGAGTCATGCTCACATAATTCGATAATTAGAAATGTCCCTACCATATCCATTACATGAGCAAAAGCATTGTGGGTGCATAGATAAATTACACCACAACAAAGAAAGAATTGATGATAGTGGTGTTCACCTTGGAGAAGTTCAGGCACTATGTGCTTGGGTACAAGGTGTTTGTGCACACAAGCCATATTGCAATCCAATTCTTGATGAACAAACCAACAGTGAGCCACCATGTTATATGGTGACTGGTGATCTTGTAGGATTTTGACCTTATGATGGTAGATCAAAAGAGAATTGAGAACGTGGTTTTTGACCACTTGTCTTGGTTACAATGGGACAATAAAGAAGAGGAGAGCCTAATATTAGATTAGTTTCCTGATGAACTCCTCTTTGTTGGGGCTATAATTAAACAAATGCCCATTAAATCCAATTGATATGATTACATTGTCACCTATCTTCTCACTCCAGAGATTCCACAAGAGTGGGATCATAGGAAGAAATAATGGTTTCTTCAACATGTGAAATTCTTCATGAAGATCAACAGACACCTTTATAAGGTGTGCATCGATGGCTTAGTTCATTGGTGTGCCCCTAATGCTGATCAACTACATGTTCTTCAAGATGTTCATAAGGGCCCTTGTGGGGATGACTATGCTAAGAGACACATATCCATTAAGATCCTCATGGTAAGCTATTATTGGCTAAAACCATTTAAGGATGCTCACCAATTCATTCACTCTTGTGAATGCCACCAACATGATAGTGGAAGGACCACTCGTATGGAGGATTCTTAGTAATGGATCCAACCACTGGAAGCCTTCGACATCTGAGGCATTTATTTCATGGATTCCATTACATCCATGTTAAATGGAAAGGTATCCATTGACTATTGTATGAAATGGATGAAAGTTGCAACTATCACTGATTACACATCTTCCATAGCTACTCAGTTTGTATAATAAAATGTTATAAATGGGTTTAGTATCCAACATACACTTATTTCTGATAATGGTACTCATTTTATAGGTACTATCTTTTGAAAGCTCATGCAATGCTTGGGGGTTGAACATAAATTAACAACACTTTATCATCCCAAGCCAATGGTTAAGCAGAGGTTATGAATATGGAAATCACAAAGATACTAACAAGAATTGTTAGTAAATATATGAGGGATTAGAGCACAAAACTTAATAATTCCCTTTGGGCCTACCACTCCACATGGAAATTTCTTATTGGCTGCTCTCCCTATGAGCTTGTGTACGAAAAATTACCAATAGTTCCAATTCAAGCTAAGCTTCGTATACTATCAACAACTTGTGATGTTGACCTTGACCTAAGTCTAGCATAGAAAGAAAGATTGATAAACCTTAACTTGCTAGATGAAAACTAATTGGTAGCCTTGTCATCTCATGAGTTGCCCAAGGCATTCAATAGGCAACACCATGACCTTAAAATAAAGAAAGTTAAATTTTAACCAAGAGATAGGATCCTCTATTGGAATATCACACATGTACCATAAAGAACTAAGTTCCAAATGTTGTGGAAGGGGCCTTATGTTATCTATGAAACCTTTGTTTTTGGCACCATGTTAATTTACAAACCTAAAAGCCAAAACAAGAAACTACTGATCAATATGCAACCAATCAAAAATTTTCATGAGCCTAAGTAAGCTAGTGACTTGAACACCTTAATGGATGAAAACACATGCTTAATTTTTTAGATCTCCTCCTTCCAACTCAATCATAGGAAAGATGGAAATCCATGCTGATCTATTAAAGTGGCTTCTCAGTTTTTATAGTTTTTTATTTTTATACCTTTTTTTTCTTTTACACATTTTTATTTTACACCATATTTAGTATATTTTTTCCTTTCTTAAATATTTTACAATTTCTTAAATATTTTACTTTATTTGGTTTGAGTTTTTCTAAATGTTTTTCTTAGGATTTTTTTATTTTTTTCTTTATTTCCACTAAGACTAAGTGCAATTGAAGTTGTCAACTAATGGTGGTTTGTGCTATAATGTTTTTAATTTCTAATGTCTAGTTTCTATCTTTAAATTTTGGTATTAATAACTAAGGCATGGATTCTTTTTCATGATAAAAAGCAATGAGTCCATGTCATCCACCCATCCACAAACTCTATGGTGTTCCTTGTTTTGGAAATATGAGGTCCCTTCTTTTATGAAACTTTTAACAAACGTGAGACCTTGGTAGTTTTCAAACTGGGTAAGGATTATATCGATAGGAAATGGTGTAACTTCAAGAGGATTTGATGCTCTACATAATTTCCTATCCTCTTGGGTGCATGAGTGGTTTCTTGAATTTCTCACCATTCCATTATTGACCAATAACAAGATGCTAAAAGTATTTTCATGGTGTGGTTCCCATAAAATAATAATAATAATGGGAATTCAAAGAACATCACTTAGAAAAAATAATGGGCTACAAGCACTAGTTATGAGACTAGAAAGACATGTTACTAATGCCTGAAGGTCCCCTCTAACTAAGGCCCATCTTACTTCCTACTCTTTTCTTCTCTTTTAGGAATGATGTTTGATATGTGGGAATGCTCTTATGTCTTAAGTATGTGGACTGGTCTTAGAGTGTTGATGCAAAGTCACTAAAAGTGGTTAGTTTTAATTCAAACCAAGGATTATTATTATCAATTCATATTAACCACAAATCCATAAGGGATTTCATGTGACCATGATACGAGACTCCATTCCACTCTCTACCTCATCCATCTTTGCTTTCCATAACTCATCTCATTGTCATTTATCAAGTCTTGTTCAATGTCTAATATGTCAAAATTTGTAGGTATATTCTTTTAGGATTTTGTCCTTAACTTACTATAACTATTAATCAACCATAGGATGAATGAACTCCTTGGTTTGAGGATATGCAAGGGCATTAAGGGCATGAGCCTACTATGGGAAGGATCCACTTACATTTTCCTTGGTTGGGTTAGTTAAGTTCCTTATCCTTAGACATTCTTGCTTTTAACATCTTTCACATTCTACATTAGTTACATCCAATTATGTGCTCCTTCATGACATTTCTACATCATTGTCCCAATAAAGACTCATTTTTCATGAACTATCAAGCCCTCTTCATGCATTCCATTATGTTCTAGGCTCCTTTGAGTTCAATTGCACTCTAATTTTATGTAGAAAATCTTTGTTTTTCTTTATTTTTTCAAAGTTAAACTTACAGCAGTAGCTAGTAGGCTTGAGTGGTGATTCATCTATTTATAGACTAGCCTTGGGCCATTTGAATAAGGTAACTCATATAATAAGCTGGTTCAAGGACAAGATGTCAAGTTTCTTTGTTGAAAGATGAAAGGTTCTCATGTGCTCAAATCTGAGTGCTTGAGAGGCAATGGTATCTATTCTAGAATAACAATAGTTCCTTGAAATCTCTAGGAATGTTGCTTCCTTCTTGATACACATGAAGGAGAGTGATGGAACAACTATCTTGGTAATGTAGCAACAAGGATAGGAAACAATAGCTGAGGTTATGGAAGATCAAGTGGACAGGGTATTAAATATTTCTATGGCATCTATACCTGATATTGTCGTAGTTAGAGACATGGAGACATCCATAGGTGTAGCAAGTGGGAGACTTAATGCAACCCAACATGAAGAGTTGCTAGAACAATTGGTGGTAACCTAGTAACTAATTTTGAAGGTCTTTAACATTCGAAATGACATCTTTACTATCTAGTTGATGCTATTAGAGGTAAGGGGTAGGTGAATCATCATAGAAGCTTAACTTAAAATAACCAAAATTGAAAATCAATGCTTGGCTATAGTGGTTGCTAAACTTAGAGCCCACATTGCTGATCTCATAGTACTCAAGCAAGCAATAACTAGGAATGAAG
>MNCI01034833.1:165762-185958 GCA_015680685.1 Gnetum montanum | reverse complement strand
TCATGGTTTAACAACTTTGAGGAATTAGTAAGCCTTCCTTGTTAAATTCACACCATCAAGTTGTATGTTTAAAATATCAATTGGATTTTTTGCCTGAACGTAATGGAGAATAGCTGGCTGGGCTTGGCGTTTTGGGGTTAGGATTCCTCTGGACTTCATCGATTATCTGTTGTCAATTCGAAGACAAAACGTACTTGGAATTTTCGCTATCATACATTGGATTTCAATGCAGCTGAATTATCGCTTTCATGCACCGGATTTTTATGCCGCTGAATATTAACATGGACGGTTCGTTCACGTAAGCTTGTGGTAATCGGAATTGAATGCGCAATTATTTTCTTAATGTTTGCATTTTGTTGGAGATATTTGTGCATTAACGATAATAAGTAGTCTTAACTTGGTAGCTGGGTAAGATCAATGTTTTTGTCGTATTCTTATCCTACGGATAAAAAAAATTATGCATGTGTAATAGACAGCTCCCTGCATAAATCATGTGGATAAATATCAGCCATTGTATCGCCAGAGTGGTACCAAGTAGGAATATTTTACGTTCAAGAAACAAAAAGCCATTTGTCTTTTAGTAGGATAGCAACATTGCATGCGTGGTAGAAACCTATAGGTATGAATTATAAGGAAGAATATCAACCATTAAATTGTCAAAGTGGTACCAAGAAGTGGTATCGGCATTAAAAAAAAACAAACAGACTACTTTGTCTTACATTTACTAGGTTAAGAAGGGAATTATTTTGTCTTACTCTTCATATTGTAGTAACATCGATTTGCGATTCCCTATAAATTGTGACGAACTGTCGGATTCGGGACCAAAGCGTATTAAATTCGCAATGGGTACCTTTTTCATAATTTCCAATGAAATTTTGTCTGGATTTGAAAATATACATTGATATGGTCACCTTGCCTTGCCTCTAATGGTTATTGCCTTTTTAGTTCTTGCGATGTCTGCATTTTGCATTAAAATCTTACATATCTTCTCCTGTTCTGAATCATACCAAAAATTTCATTTCATTGTTAAGTGGCAAGCAAGCAATCAAGATTCATGGCATCGGCAGACGGACCACAGAACACAAGAGAGTAAGAATAAATAAACAAACACACGGAAATCACGAAAGGGCTACTATGGTAACCGATGGCCGAAGGGGCAAGTATGGGTCATACCGAAAGTTTTGGATTGGGCGTGCGAGGAAAACATTGCATTTGCATGGATTCGCCTGGCTTTGGGAGCGTCAAAGGTTCCGCCATGACTCACACACATTCTCATGTGTTTATTCTTCATTGCTGGTTTTTGCTCTTTTTCACATATCTCTGCTTAAAAAAGAAAAAACAAAAGAGGGTCATCGTCATGGGTCATGAGTCATGAACATGATGACGGATGGATGCTTGTTCAACTTTTTTAAAAATCTGTTTGCTTATAAAGCAACGAAGCCCACCAGCACATCACATGGACAATGGCCATATGCAAGCTCATGGTGCTCTGTTTATACTTTCCCCTTCATCATGACTAGTGCCGATTTTCTCGCGTCTGAAAGGTTTTCGATCATTATAGGTGAGATGAGTTATTGGGCTGTGCCTAGTTTAGTTAAGTTGTGTATTCTTATAAAATGGTCATCTGGCCCTACTCACAGGTAGCCCCTAGGCTGCTACTCACAGGTAGTGATTGAAGTATTAGCAGACCTGATTTGTTATAAATTTGGTTGAGGCTTGAGGCTTAATTTCATTTTTGGAAATATTGGATTGAGTAACAAAAGGATTTCATTTTATTGCTGTCATTTTGGTTGTTGCAGAAATTATATGTTTGGCTCTTGAGTAAGGAAATGGATTCTGTGCCCTCCATACCTTTGCAAATTTTCTTGCATCAATTTTTAAGCATTAATTTTTTTTAAAAAACTAATATATTTAAATTTTCTCTATCACATCCTTGGCTATGAACCCGTACCCACTTTTTCTTGAGGCACACGTCCCTAAACACATTCAGAATCACGAATCCTCGATTCCTCGCTTCCACGAATCAGATTCTTTTGATGCATAGAGTAACATATATCCAATAAAGGCGCTTTCACGTTGATTTCAAATGATGCTGAATAACATTTTTTTGCGGTGCTGGTGAAACGGGTTTTAATCATCAAGGAAAACCATCCAAAGCTTTCTTACAGATCGCACAACCTTCAGTCTTTCACTTTTAATTAAAAATCATGCCAGCATGTTGCGAGGAGGGATAAATTTTGCAGGCTAAGGGTCTTGGCGTGCGTGGATCTTGGCAGAGCTGTGGTTTTTTGGTAGGGCCACGGTGGCTATGGTGTGCCCAAGCGACGCAGTTGCACGTTGCATTTTTCATTCTGATTTTTTTCAAAACAAAACCAAGTAGATTTGATTGCTGCCTTTGCCGTTTTATCTACCGTTGATCTTTAACTTGGGATTCTGGTACTTTATGGTGAGATTATCGAGTATGGACGAATCCTTAACGACTGCTACTTCTGGGCAGATTTGATTGCTGCGTTTGCCATTTTATCTACCGTTGATCTTTAACTTGGGATTCTGGTGCTTTACGGTGAGATTATCGAGTATGGACGAATCCTTAGCAACTGCTACTTCTTCACTTTAGGGAAGTTCTCCCAACTTAGAATCTTTGGATTTTTTTTTACGTGATGACATCTTTGAAGCTGTTTCTTAAGATTTTTCTGCACCCTTTATTTTTTTCCAAATGGGTTTTCTCGATCATTAAGCATCAATTTTCATATTAAAAATATTTTACAAACCCATAGGATATAGGTCTTACACGCTCGATACTATGCTCATAATTTTGTCCTCACTGAACTTTCTGAGGCTTCTCACATTGAGGAAGCTCTCTTTCTTCAGATTTTTCCTACTTGTAATGCTACACTTATGGCTTGTANCTTTCTTCAGATTTTTCCTACTTGTAATGCTACACTTATGGCTTGTGCTTGGAAATTTGATTTCAATGTCAAGGACCCAGCCTTTAATATTATACCTAATATTCTTTTAATATTTTCATCTATTGAGCATGACATAGTTAACACCTTGGGTTGAGTCATCTCCAACAATGGAATTGAGGTTAATGGGGTTCACTTTCGTTGCTACTGTATCGAACTTGACATTTCCCAAAAGAAAACCACTTTAACCTTAGGAGCTGGGGACAAAGTTTTTACTCAAAAGGTAGACTATTTTTATCTTCCCAACTCTTATAGCTACTGCCATCGTGCATAGCACCACATTTCTACCTATCCCTTTTTAGCTAAGAAAAAATCTCAAACCAATCCTCTCAAATCCATTCCTGTAGTCACTCAACCTAACCCACCATTTGATCCCATTAAGTTTGGTTTTACTTCTAACAATGCTCTACACCTTTCTTTCTCGGCTACTCTCTCTAAGGCAAGAGTCTCCCAATCCCATTCTCTCATTAAGGCTAGGTCCAAGGCACCAATCATCCAATCACAATCAGTCAAAGATTCACTTTTACGTGATGAGTTTGTAATGGTAGGGGGAAAGAAAAGGGCCAAAGCATCTAAAACCACTACTCCCCCTTCCTCTCCTTTGGCCAAAATTAACCCAACTTTAATTGTTGATACAAGCAACTCCTTTGCAATTCTTTCCACTACTATGATGACTGACATCCCTAACCCCGATTCTTCTACTGCCCTATCACTCATAACATCTAGAGCTTCTCCATGAACCTCTTATCTTGGAATATCCGAGGCCTAACTGATAGGCTTCATTGCAAATGAGCCATCAACTTCCTCTCTAGTCTAAATCTCATTTGGATTTCCTCCTTCTTCAAGAAATCAAGATCTTAGCTGACCAATTATCTCTTTTAGCCTATTGGTTTTTGCCCCATTCTTCAGTTCTTGCTACTTCTCATGAGTGTGGCAAAGGTGGAGCAACCATTCTTTTTCCAACTTATTGGAAAGACAAACTCCTACAACATGGGTCCGATTTAGGTCATAGAGTGGCTTGAGTTGTTATCTCCTCCTTATATGGTCCCTTCAGAGTTTGTTCTATTTATGCTCCCAATGACTCTACTGAACAGGCCCAATTGTGGCATGAACTCACTCATAGCCTCCCTTCTATTTCTTGGATTTTTGGTGGTGATTTTAACATGATGGAATTCTCTCATGATAAGCTTGGAGGTGTTTTCTCTCAACTTCCTCATCACGAATATCAAGCCCGGTCAAATTTTAAGAAATGTTTCTATCTTTCGGACGACATTGCAAACACTGCTAGTGGTTCTCTAAATAGCTTCACTTGGAACAATCTTTGTAAAGGGCAGGCTCGCATTTATAGTTGGTTAGATAGATATTATTTTTCCACTCTTTCTTTTTGGCTAACCCTTTCTATTACTAAAGTCCACCAACACACAACCTTATCTGATCACTTTCCCATTACTTTATCTATGTAGATTCATAGTGACCACCAAAGACGGAATTATCATCTCTTTAGGCTACATAGTCAATGTTTCTCTTCTCCTCCCACCCAACAACTTCTTTCTTGCCTTTGGAACACTGAACCTAGACTCTTAGGTCCAAGGGGTTGGATCCATTAGTGGCTTTAGACTACTAGTAGAGTTAGAAATCTCGCCCGTCATTATGGTAAGGAAGTTGCCTCTCGTTCTCGGCAAGAGTACTCCAACATATGCTCTACCATTGAGCACCTTGTGACCAAACTAACTAATGATCCCTTCAATAGTCACCTACAAGGGGAGCTTGCTAGAGACCGTATAGCCTTTCAACATTGAGAAGTATATAAGGCACAAGGTTCCTTGATTAAAAGCTGACTCACTTGGCTAAACATTCAAGATGAGCACTATAAGGAATTCTTTAAGTACCTTAACTGGTCCTCCCCTTCGCCCTCTTTAGATAAACTCTCCATAAATGGATCCATTATCACTGACCAAAATAGTCTTCTCTCTTATCTTAAGGAACACTTTGAGGCCTTATTCACCACTACTCCTATGGATCACACATCCTTCATGGCCGCCACTCTAAATTATCCTAGATTGGTTAATTCTTCTATGTTGACAATTTTAGAAGCTGATATTACTCCAGCTGAGCTTCGACAGGCTTGCTTTAACCTAAGCCCTAGGAAAGCCCCTAGTTATGATGGTTTTCCTGTTGAATTTTTCCAAAAGCATTGGGATTTGGTAGGTTTTAACCTCTTTCATGTTATCAAAGAGGCTACGCTTACTGGTTCTTTGGGACCAATCTTAAACCAAGGTATTATTCGTGTTCTCCCTAAATTGGGAGATCCTACTTGTATCTCCAATTGACAACCTATCACCTTACTTAATGTGGTTTACAAAATTTGGGCTAAATGTTTGGATTTATGATTAAAGAAAATCCTTGCTTGTATTATTCCCCCCAGAAAATTGGCTTTGTCCTAGGAAGATACATATTAAATAACATGGTGGCTGCTTGGGAAGGTCTTAAGTGGGTTGAGGACAAGGGTAAGGATATCCTCCTGATGAAGCTTGATTACGCTAAAGCCTATGATAATATTAAGTGGGATTTCATTATCCAAACCATGACTAAATTGGGTTTTGGCCCTAAGTTCATTCATATGGTAGAATGCTTATTCTCAGATGCTACTACACGAATCGCGACTACCTTTGACATCACTTCTCCCTTTTCTATTCATAAGTCTATTAGGCAAGGTTGCCCTCTTGCTCCTTACCTCTTCATCATTGCTGCTGATTTTCTCTATCATCAAATCAACTTGGATATTCAAAAACAATGTTTTATTTGAGATTCATCTATCTTCTCCTCAACAGTAGCTCCTCAATATGCATTTCGCTGATGACTCCTTTTTCCTTATTCAAAATAATGCTATTAATGTGCAGCGTCTCTTGTCTCGAGTTGAGAAATATTGCTCCCTCTCTAGATTTGTGATAAATTGGCATAAATCTTCAATATATATCTTCACCAATAATTACAGCCATTTTTCCAATTATAGTTGGAAGCATACTCAAGATCATGAAATTATTAAGCTCTTGGGAATCCCTTTTCGCTTTAGAGGCCCAACTTCAGAGCTATGGGACCAAGTACTCTCTCGAATTTAAAGGAAAATCGAAAAATGGAAAACCAAACCCCTCACCCTCACCAGTAAGTATCTCATCTGTAAGTCTATTTGTGCCTCTACCCATGTTTATTATTCGTCATGTTGGGCCCCTTCCTATGCTTCTTATCAAAAGCTTGAACGATTATTTGAGACTTCATGTGGTCGTCTAAAGACTCCCAAAAAGGCTTTCATCGTGTTGCTTGGAATATAGTAACTCTTCCTAAGAACAAAGGTGGATTGGGCCTTTTGAACTCCTTTAAGCAAGGTCTCACCCTTGTGGCTAGGTGGTTGGTTCAGCACATGGATGCCCCCAATATTATTGGGAATCTTCTTCAATTAAGGCTTCGACAAGCATTCCCTAAGAATAAGTCCATCTAGAAGGGTATCCACCCTATTAATTGGATCCTTTCTCCTCATGACATTATCATTCCTAGAACACATGTTTTCAAAAGCATTTGGAAGGCTTGGCAGGTCTTACATTATCATGTGAATTGGAATAATGTTCATATCAATCCTACTCTCCTTTCTAAGATTTGCCCTTGGTGGCTGCCCCTGTCGCCTGCTCCCCTAGCCACCTCAAATGCTAGGACAACCACCATTTGGTTTCAAAAGGGAGTTGTTTCCCTTAGATGTATTCGTCTCACCAATCAGTGGATTACTTGGGATATGTTTGAAAACTTATATGGGGCTTCCAGAACTATGCACCACTTCCTTGACAAACTTTATCACTTCATTCATCAGTACTTGCATTTGGATGCTTCAGTTCCTAGTCTCTTCCATGGTCTTCAGTGGACTAATGGATTGAACCTTCTACCCTATAAACCACATGTGCCCTTTCAGTTGTTGCATGATTTCTCTATGATTGTTAATCGTTGCAATAGATCATGGAACAAAGAAGAGTCTGAACAGTTTTGACTCTCCCTCTTCTCACAAGTTTGGAGCCTTCCGAATCTTCCAAAAATTAAAAAATTTCTTTGGTGCCTCCTTCATCAAGGCCTACCTATCGGCAAACATCATGAATACCTTAGGATTCCAAATCCTAATTGCCCTCTCTATGGAGGTCCAGATGATTTTGTCCACGTTTTTTGGAATTGTCCCTTTGCTCAGTCTTCATGGGAGTGGGTTTCTAAAGTTTTCCCTTTGTGCAAGTTTTCCCATGAGGATATCTTGTTCGGCTTTCAGGCCACCCCATCTGCTGACCTTCAGTTTCTTTGGGAAGTTATTAGGCCATTCGTTCTTTACTATATATGGAAGCACAGATGCACTGCTCTTTTCCAGAACATTGATTCGTCTAACTCTAACCATTTATCTATTATGGAAAAATTTCAAATTCTTCGCCTTGTGCATTTCCAAATTATATCTCACACTTCTAAGTTAAAGTTGGATACTAATCAGTTGTTTTATTTTTTGTAGCCTTGGAGCAGATACACCAATTCGTGCACTCTTCCCCATCTCGATCTGTTACATCGGAGTGTCTCATCATAATTTTGAGCATTTTTAGCTCTATGTAGTTCCCCTGGTTTTATTAACTCGCAGTTCCTAGTGACTCTTAGCATGAGGTTGCTCTTTGGAATGTACTCCCACATCATGTGAAGGTTTATGTTTCAAGATGTTTTGCTTCAACATCCACATTTGACATTGTTCTTCTTCCTATTTAACCATCAATATGTTCAGATGTTGATCATGTACTTAATCTCATTTAATTAATAAAATTCTCTTTTTGGGGTTTGACACCCCCCAACATATATCCAATAAATACATATTGGCATATATTAATTGTTAGATTCATATAGTTCTACCAATTTCTAAATGTATTATCTTATTTTACCCTTTGCATTTCTTTTCTTTTGCAAAAGTCATCTTGCAAAAAAATGTGTCCAAGTTATGAAAAGGACAAAGTGAAAGTCTTTAATAAAACTGAAACTAAAATGATTTTTATTATGTTGGGGACCCTTAGGTTTTATTGTAGACTAACCTTTCATCAAACATGTCATAAAATAAAGATGTTTTAAAGTCTGCCAATGTTGGTCCCAAGCTTGAATACAAAAGGAGGAGGTTTAGCATTAGGTTGATAGTTGACTATAAAACCTCATCCAAATCTCATGAATGAGTTCCTTTTCAAATTTTGCAAATGCTAGGGCATTCCCTAGATGCAATGCACAATAGACATAAGGCCTAGTTGTTATAAAAAAAGGCAAGGATTTACAAAGATCACTACACCATAAACAAAAATCTAGCTCTTCATGGTGGCAAGTGGTGAAAAAGAACTAATGTAGTCAACCCTATTTTGTTGAAACAAGGCTAGGATAATGATGATGATGATGATTGATGCATTGTAAATTGGTTGCATCGACTGGGCCTCGTCGACTAGGCCCTATCAACGCATGATTTGATGCATTGACATGTCCCCATCGACGTAGTATCTATTTTTGCCTATAAATACATGCTCACCTGCTATGTTTATGGTATATCTTTGTCATAGTTTTAGCGAAGTTGTTGCAGTTTTGGCATTTGAAAGTTAGAATATTTTTCTAAGTGCCTATAGTAGGAGTCAAGAGTGTATGAATCTTTATTAGAGCACTATTGTACTTGAGCACGATAGTGTGTGCGGCAATAAATACTAGCTTTTTGATAAACCTTGCAACACTTTGAAGTAAAGTAATTAATTATTTATGCATTTAATGTTTTACGTAATTTCCTTTAATGTTTTAAATAGTTAAATAATTAATTAGGCTAAATTAAGCTAGATTAAATAGTGATTAATTAAGCACATAAGTATGACCACTTTGAGCATACACTTGATGCTTGGTAATCCTAGTGACACTTAATGTTTGGTAACCCAGTAGCGTTAAACATGTTTAGGATGTGTACGACAAGTGGGAATGGATGCTTATGTTAGGATTAGTTAGGTGTAGCTAGTTAGATTAAATTAGCAATTTAATTATTTTCTTTTATTCATTATTCTTTACCCTTAGGCAACTTAAAATACAAAACATAAAAATTATAAAAATGATATGCCTTAGATGCACTTAATCATATCTTTACATTTCACAAGTGTAATTGGGAAGATAACGATTTTAGCGATTAGTTTCACTTCCTAGAGACTAGTGCGCTTAGAAGGCTATTAGTCCATGAAATTCGACTCGATCACATGTGAATGCTTAGTGATTTGTATGGTTAGACATAGGGTCTACTCATTGCTCATCATTGGCACTATTGCCAAGGATTTGTTGTTTGATATGTGTGCTATCTATGACTTAGTGAATATTATTTAGGATTATTGGATCAAATCATAAGGTCATAATCATTCAAAAAAGTAAATACATAATAATTAATCAAAACTATACTACAAGCACACTGAGAAATTGTTTCTAATAAAAATGTCTACTTCTTCTTGTAGGGATTACAATTCCAAGTTAATAGTACCACAAGAATGCAGAGTGGTGTATACTCATCTTAATGAGTTTGTACCCAATTTTTCCTATGGCGTCCATTAAAGTGAACAAATTTAGTGGTAAGACATGGAGGATAATGTTGTATTACCACCTAACCAATCTATTCCAAAGATGCTACTCCAAACCCTTAGAAGGTTGGGCATTGAGAAATGTCATGGAGAGTATGTTGTGGAAGATCATAACTTCCAAGGCTACCATCCCATTGAGACATAACTGAAACAAGATCAATAACAAGAAAAGCACCACAAAGACATGAAGGGAAAATGATTCACTAACCCCTTATTCCTACTAGATCAAAAGAATAATGAGGAACCTCTTTTCAAGAGGTCTCAACATGTAAACTCTCCACCTCTTAGCTCTAGTGAAGGAAAGTTGAATCTAAATGCTAAATCAGTGATCAACAATGTAGGTTCTAATAATAGTGAGTCCCACAATCATGGGAGTTCTACGAAATGGAGCCAAAGAGAGAACTTGGACAAGCATAATAAAGATCACTCTAAGGATTGTGGCTATGACAAATGAAGGGAAAGTGGTAGACACCATGATGGTGGTAGTCCTCCTTCCTATTCACCCTCTTCATTTGGTTCATGTTCCTCCAAATCTAAGCAAAATCGTAGATAGCTGGACAATAATGATAATTTTAAAGGCTATCATGAATGAAGGGATGGTAGAGAACATCATAAGCACCATCAAGATCATGGTAATGAACCTCTGCTAGCCATTCAAAATATGCTCAACATCATAGAGGTTATTAGAATTCCTATTAGGCATGTTAGAGGTAGCTGAATCAAGAGGCTAGACATGAATAATATTCCTAGATTTGAAGGGGGATATAGATTAGATCCTCAAATGCATTTACAAGCCTTTCATGATGCTTGTGTCTTACAAAATATTGAAAATGATTGGTAAAAGCTCAAGCTATTCTCTAGAACACTCATCAAGAAAGCAGAAAGTTGGTACTGGTCTTTAGAACTAGAATTAATTCATCAATGGAGTACAATGCTAGAACTATTTAATAACAAGTATTAGATGTACTCCAAAGTGTCAAACAGGCAAAGGAAAATCCAAGGTTGGAAACAAGAAATAAATAAACCTTTAGATGCCACCATGAGAGGATATTGTTCATTATTACATAGATTCACCATATCATAGATGGGCTTCACTTAAAAAAGAGGAAAAATCTTGGGGTCTATGCCCAAGTGAGACTATCAAAACTAAGAGTCCATCAGATTCAAAGGTTAATTGAGTAGGTTGCAAAAGAAGAAGGTGAGTTGAGAAAATGGAAAAGTACTAAGGAGTATAACCAAAGGAAAAGGAAAGAAGCTAAATGTGCCTACCCAAGGGGTAAGGGCAAGGCTATAGTAGTAGAAGAGGTTGTGGAGTAAGAATTAGATGACGATGGTGGGTGGAACATCTACCAATGTGAACATCTCAAGGGATGTTTCCCTATGGTGTCATAGTTATAGGAATCTTAGGTGTATGCTCTAAATCCTAAACTAGCATAAAGGAAAGCATCTAGAAGGTTTCCTTCTCCTCAAGGTAACCCAAGGTAGTTCCACCACCAACAATAAGCTTATTATCTAAGTGAAGCTCCACCACAACCATATGAGAAGTATCAGTAGTGGAAACACCCACAGTCATGAGGGATGCCACCACCAAGGTAGTAGTACCCTTACAAGTAGCCAAATCCACATGGGTACTATGTTTAGCAACTAATGTCTTTGTGTGACTCTTCTAGTCACGTTTCTTTTTAGCATTACTACTACCCCTAGAGTATTACAGAACTCATTCTTCATCTACTAGAGGGAAAACCCCATATCCTTATCACCCTCCTCATCCTTTAGCACATGATATACCCTCAACCCAATTACCACTTGCTCCATCCATGCAGGGTGAGCTTCCAGCCTAGCCGCAACAACGTAATTCTACTAGGGCCTTTAAGTTATAGATAGCTCCTCAATTGAGTGGTTTGGAATTAAGATCCCATAAAAGATCATTCTTATAAACTAATAGTCCTACTAAATGCTCACTTACTTATGTGGGTGGTCACCTTGTATCTTCTTCATCCTCTACATCCATTTCTTTTAAGAACCCTTCAAACTAAACACCTTCCAAGATTCGCATAATTATGTTAATCCACATTGTATCTGATTAGATCAAGGATGGAAACCTTCCTAAGAAAAGAGTTGATCCTAAAAGTCCTCTCATCCCTTTATAGATTACTGGGAATGACCCATGTAAGGCTATTCTTGACTCAGGTTTTGGAGTTAATTTGATTTCTCAAGAAATATACAACACTTAGAACCTACCTCCTCTCAAGAAAAGCTACATCCATTTAGAATTGACAGATTAGTCCATCATTGTTCCTTTGGAACAAGTGGAGGACATTATGACCATTTTTTATGGATGGTCATATCCTATTGATTTCCTAGTAATTAGAGTTGAAAACTACAAAGGGGATTTTTCCAATCATTATGGGAAGGACATGGCTAAGTACTATTGATGCAAAAATGGGCATAAGAGATATTTCCCTAAATATTTCTAGGGAAAATGCATTTGGAAAGATCGAGAAGAAATGAGTTCCATGCATTGCATACAATGATGCATAGTGCAACAACATGCAGAAAATCTAGTCCATGAAAAGAGCATCCATTTTTACATGTAGATAGTGTGCAAATGAGAGAAATATTCAAATGTTTCTATACATAGTAGCCAAAAAATGGGAAGGCACCGAGTGGCTAACAACTGATCTTGGAAGCAAAACACTTTGCATTGAACCTACTGAGAGCCTAACATGTGCCTATGTTTAAGGCATGGATGAACTAGACTAAGTTCATCGCCAACTCTTTAGTGATGCAAATGATGATACCTATTTGGGAGAGTTGAAAATCTCTAAAAAGTTTAAACAAGAGCCCTTAGAATTGAAAACTCTACCTACCGACATGGAGTATGCATTTTTGAAAAATGGTAACCTGGTAATCATCCATGCCAATCTTGCTCCTAAACAGAAAAAGATGTTGTTGAGGGTGATCAAAAAATGGCTAATAGTGTTTGTTTGGTCATATCCTAAACTCACAGGGATTGATCTTAGGATATGCCAACATCATATCTACACTAATCTAGCCATGAAGCCAAAGAGGCAATTATGACAGTAGTGAAACCCCAAATTGAAGTAGTTTGAAAATCTGCTTCATAATTGAAGCAGATTTTCAAACTACTTCAAGGTGAGGTTTATTTATTCCATTGTAGATAGTGAGTGGGTTAGTCCACTCGTGATTTTCCAAAGAAAGGTGGCAAGTGGTAGGTCTACATTGATTTTTGGTTGTTGAATATGGTAACATTCAAAGATCACTTTCCATTGCCATTTGTGGATCAAGTGTTGGATACTATATCTAGGCATTGAAATTATAGCTTTTTGGATGGTTATAGTGGCTATAACCAAACCTAGATCATGTTAGAGGATCAGACAAAAACAACATTCACAAATCCTTGGGGAACTTTTGCATATTGAAAGATGTCTTTTGGTCTATGAAATGCTTCTGCAACATTCCAACAATTGGTCTTGAGCATTTTTCAGCAATAGATAGGTTGTGGAATGGAAGTCTTCATGGATGAATTCTTCACCTATGGTGCCACATTTGAGCAAGCCTTGGACCACCTTGAGCAAGTGCTTAAAATATGTGTGGAGACAAATATTTGGCTCCATTGGTAGAAGAGCCATTTGATGGTCTAGAAGGGCATTGTACTAGAACACAAAATTTCCTAGGTAGGGATTGAAGTGAACTGTAAAAGGATAAGGGTCATCCAAGAAATAACTAGCCAATTGGAAATCATTAAATATGCCCAGTCATTCCTTGAATACACTGGCTATATAGAGAAACTGTTGGTCGATCTTACAAAGAAAGATGCTGTATTCATCTAGACCAAGGAATGCAAAAATGCATTTCATAGCCTCAAGTAGAAGCTCATAGAGACTCTAATTCTATGAGCAATTGACTAGTTAAGAGCATTTCATATAATGAAAAATACATCAAATTATTCCTTGTGAGTTGTGCTTCACAATTGGACAACAAGAAACATCCATCTTACATCCACTACATAAGTTAAAGCATTGTTGGTGCATAGCTGAATTACATCACAATGGAGAAAGAACTAATGACAGTGGTGTATTCTTTAGAGAAGTTTAGGCACTATGTGCTTAGATATAAAGTGTTTGTGCAAACTGACCACAATGCCATTCACTTCCTCATGAACAAGCCAATAGTGAGCCCACGTATCATATGGTGGTTAGTGATCTTGCAAGAGTTTGATCTTACAATGCTAGATTGAAAGGAAAATAAAAATATGATTGCTAATCACTTGTCTTGATTACAATGGGATAACAAAGAGAGGGAGAGCCTACTCTTTGACTAATTTCTTGATGAACTTCTCTTTACAAGTTTAATAAATGAACAAGTATTTGATGAACCAAAATGGTATGATGGCATCTGTACTGCCTGAACTCGTCGGTCCCCAGCTGGAAGGAAAAACAGAGACCGCGGGATCGCAGGACGAGCATAGATGACCCTACCTTCGCCTGAGGGCGAGCTGGAACGCACGAAGGTAGGGTACCTTGAGTGGTTCGCACACGGATCAGACAAGGATTTCCCTAAGCGTCACTGAAGTGTTATACTCTGGGTTATACGTAAACTATGTAACGGGCGTAAAACGGAGCGAACAGTGTAAACAGGGTGTAAACAAAATGTAAATGGCATAACGGCGTAAACAGCGTAGGCAGCGTAAAGCGTAAACAAAATGTGAACGGCGTAATAGCGTAAACTAGGCGTATACAGCGTAAACAGTGTGAACAAGGCGTAGACAGCGTAAAGCATAAACAAGGCGTGTACAACGTAAACAGGGCGTAGACAGCGTAAACAGTGTAAATAGGGCGTAGACAGCGTAAACAGAGCGTAAATGTAAACTAGCGTAAGCAGAAACAACATGAACACAGCGTAAACTGTAAACTGTATTATAGAATGGAAATGTGATGCACTGGTCTAACGCAGTTGTGGCTGAACACAAGGCAGACGTAAAGCCCCAGTGGGTGCAGGGAGGCAGCTGGTTCGCACGGTAGGCAGAGCGTAGAGACTGTGCTCAACGTACAGGACTTCCAGCATAGAGGGTTTTAGGCTCTGGTTTGCAGCGTAATTGCTCTGGGTCTGCTCTGCTAAAAATTTTTCTGACCTCGAAAACGCGGAAAACTGGGCTTTTTATAGGGAGGGGGGTTACCGGGAAAATCAGGTCGGGAGACACGTGGCGTGTCGACCGAGTGCATACAATTTAGAAACATGGTATACGCTGGGCATATACGCTACATCAGGCTGGCGTATACGCCAGACTTGCTGGGCATGTGAACTTGGGTGGACGCTGAGCGTATACGCTGGGGCATATACGCTGATGAATGCTGGCGTATACGTTGGGCATATATGTTGATGAATGTTGGCTGTCGACTTGCTTCAATTCTTGCTCCTGTTGCACCTGCTGAGCGTACATGTGAGGCGTGTATGCTGGGCGTCGGGCGTGTATGTTGGGCGTAGACGCTGGGCGTATACGCTGGGCATAGACGCTGGGCGTAGACGCTGGCACAACACTTGGTAAAAACCGAGTGTTTCGATCCTCAAAATCACCATGTGAATTCAAATGTAGCCAACATCGTCTGAGGGTCACGAAGATCTGCTTCTTATTGGACAAGTGCCGAACTCGAAATTTTTGTGGTGTTTCATTGGCCCCTCTTTGTTGACGCTTGGAGGAATCGACCCAAGAAGCGTCGACAAAGAAGCTTAAAACACCACAAGCAACTTGATAAAAGCTTTATCCTTTGCCACTTGACTAGACGTCATCGTACTGTGTTTAGTAGTGTATGGAATTGAAAAAGGTGAGATTGGTAGCTAGTAGGAGAGAAGGGATTGTGGGGATTGGTAACTGCCCCAAGGGATTATGCTGGGGAAATGGGATGCTTGGGTGTGCGGCATGCCGGTCCTCGTCGATAGCCATTTTTTTGGCAGACTCGGAATTCAGGAATGCGATACGCGTCCTTTGGCAGAACAGTGCTCTCGGTTAGTGTTCAAGAGAGCTTGTTGTCAATGCCAAAGCCACGGGGTGATGTTTGGCATTCTTTGGAGGAACAGCATCCTTCTTTGGGGAAACTGTAAGCGACGTCCCAAAGCCATGCAACAGGATGTTTCTTGATTGCTTTTGACATGAGTACCTATTTTCAAGANCAGGATGTTTCTTGATTGCTTTTGACATGAGTACCTATTTTTAAGATCGATGCCTTCCCGCCTGGGGCTTGTATGGGAAGTGCCACGGGTCCTGTTTTTTTTTTTGAACTTGCTCTTGTACTCATGTGCGGATATTTTGTTTTGTGTGTTGCGACTGCTGTAATGTTTTGCAGTGTGCAATAGTTTGGTTAACAGATAATCAATTTTCGGGGAATGGGAATGTACGGGTTAACGGTTTGATTTAGTCTTGCAAGGTGCATTAATGGACATTGCCTCATCTTGTTGCCTATGATGAAATGCACTCTCGTACGAGAACTTCTGAGCATCATCTTGTAAACATAACTCCAAGGACACAAGAAAATCATGAGTGAATAAATGAGATTAGATTTAAATAGCGGCAGGTGAACAAAAATATTGGAGGCGATTCTGAGCACTGTATACTAATGTCGACGATGTTGATGAGATTGTGTGCCGATGAGGGATGCAATGATGCTGATGAATGAATATGGCTGTGGAGTGAAGAGTCGGAGATGAATGTGCCAGTTTACAGTCTTGGCGGACTATCAGGGGTTAGTTTTGTGTCGTAACCCGTTGGACATTGCCTGTTTAGCGTCGTGGCGGATGGTACGTTGCCAGTTTCGAGTCTTAGTGGACCATGCAGAGGCAAGCTAGTTTATAGTCTTAGTGGACTCTGATGGTTCTGACGGTGACATTTTACTATCATGCCAGACGGATGCTAGTTTATCGTCATTGCAGACACTGTGGGGTATCAGTTTATAGTCATAATCCAGGACTATTCTATGGTATCAGTTTATAGTCGTGATTCCAGGACTATCACGTACCTGAGCTCAAATTTATGTATAGAACAGTTTCAGGAACAAGTGATTGGTTGGATTTGCAAATTCTTTTCTGTCCATGTCAGCTAGCTTGAATGCTCTGTTGTCGAATTTTTTGATGACCAGGTAAGGCCCTTCCCAGTTGACTGAGAATTTATCTGGGTGTTCTTGAACAACCTTAAGCACGAGGTCTCCTTCTTTGATGGGGCACTTACGAACGTCATGCCGATGTCATTGCCGCTGTTGTTTTTGGTACCATTCGATCTGATCAAGTGCGCATACGCGCTCCTCCTCCACCGAGTCTAGGTCAATGATACGTAGATCATTGTTTTGGCTGTCATCGAGAAGTTCGGAAAGTGTGATCCTTAGAGATGGTACTTGTAATTCCAAAGGTAAAACAGCTTCTGAACCGTAAACAAGACTGTACGGAGTTTTACCTGTCGAGGTCCGGTGTGTAGTACGGTATGCCCACAATGCATACACCAGTTGTTCGTGCCATCTTCGTTTACTTTGAGCAAGGATCTTTTTAAGTATTGTGATGATTGTCTTATTTGTTGCTTCCGCCTGCCCATTGGTCTGAGGATAGTAAGGGGATGAAAACGAATGTTTGATCCCTAGACTATCACAAAACGTTTTGGTCTCGGCACTGCTAAATTGTGGCCCGTTGTCAGTGATGATTGTCATGGGAATGCCAAAACGGGTCACAATGTTTTCAAGGATGAAGTGGCATATGTGTTTAGAAGTAGTTTTTCGAAGGGGCGCAACTTCTACCCATTTCATGAAATATTCGGTTACTGTTATGATAAAACCATGCCCGGCAGAAGATGTGGGTGTTATCGGGCCTATAAGGTTCAATCCCCACTTCTGGAAGGGCCATGTGATTTGTGTTGTGTGCAACTCATTTGGTGGGATATGGATTAGATTATTGTGTTTTTGACAAGTACTACATGTTTTGACCTTGGACAGATAGTCATACTCCATGTGCGGCCAATAGTAGCCTAAGCGTCTTATTCTGGTTGCCATTGCCTTTGGTGCAATGTGTTCCCCGCATATTCCGTCGTGTACTTGTTCAACAATTGTTTGGGCTTCGGTACTATTGACACATGTTAGCAGTATGCCTTCGTAGGATTGGTGACACAATGTATCTCCTATTAGTATGTATTGTCTAGAACGTTTGCGTACTGCATCCTTTTGTGCGTTTATTAAATGTTGTGGCATCTCGTCGCGCAGAAGGTATTCCTTCACATCATCGTACCATTCATTAGCATGCGTTGTACTGATAGACGCAATTGGCAGCATGTTGAGAGTATTGGTTACGGGCTTGGCACAACTGGTTACAGAGCTTCGTAATGCATGAAACGTGTCAGGGGATATGTTTAATGCCAAGGTTGCTAAGGTGTCTGCGATGGTATTGTCATTCCTAGAGACGTGTTGGACATCCACGTTTTCGAATCGTTTAAGTAGGTGTTTGGCCAAATCACAGTATGGTTGTAAGTGTTTTGCTTTACATGTATAGACGTCTGTGACTTGGTTTACGACCAGTTGTGAGTCCCCTCTGACTACAAGCTGTGTGATGTCCAAAGCTAGTGCGACTGTGAGACCTCTAAGGAGGCCTTCATACTCTGCTATGTTATTAGTACAATGAAAGTTGAAGCGATAAGCAAAAGGCTTAATTTACCCATAGGGGTATGTGATTATAGCGGCAGCACTTCCTCCTCGAGAGGTGGATGCTCCATCGAAGTTTAGAATGGCATAGTAGTTATCTAGCACCGTATCTATTACATTTACATTTTCGTCTGGGAATTTGGGTTCTATTGTACCTAGATCTTGTGTTGGCGACGTAGTCATTTGATTTGCTATGGCTTGGCCTTTGACTGACGATTGTGCTATGTAGCACAGGTTGAACTCAGCTATGATGGCCTTCCAACGGGCTATCCTGCTCGATTCGTAGATATTTCCAGTTATAGCTCTGAGTACATTATCTTTGCAAATTATGTTAGCCTGATTTTGGAAAAGATAATGTTGCCATTTCTTTAAAGAGAAAACTAAAGCTAAACATGACTTCTCTACGTCGTTGTATCTTTTTTTCATGGGCAACTAATGCATGGCTCAGGTAGTATACAAGGACCTCAGTTCCGTCATCTTGTTTCTGGTAGAGCATAGACGCGATTGATGATTCTGATGTGGCCAAGTAGATGTAAAACGACTTGTCGTTTTTAGGTGGGTACACCATGGGTAGTCGAGCGAGTGCCGTTTTAATGTTGTCAAATGCTTCTTGGCATTGCGGGGTCCATTCAAAATGGACATTTTTGCGTAGTAGGTGGTTCATAGGTGTTAGTTTTTCTGTCAATTTTTCTATGAACCTCCTGATGAACTGTAATCGACCTTGTAGCCCTCGAAGTTCGGTTAGGTTGCTAGGTGATTTCAGGTTTGTAATGGCCTTAACCTTATCGGGGTCTACCCGTATCCCTGCTTCTGAGGTTACAAATCCAAGCAGTTTACCTGTCTTAACACCGAAGACGCATTTCTTTGGGTTAAGCCTTAGTTCGTATTTTAGACAACGTTTTAACACTAAGTCAAGATCCTGTACATGTTGTTCTGACGTTTTTGATTTAACCACTATGTCATCCACGTAATCATTGAGCGAATGTAAGATGTAATCGCTGAAGATGTATGTCATCGCCCTTTGATATGTGGCCCCAGCGTTCTTGAGACCGAAAGGCATCATCGTGTAACAAAAGGTTCCCCAAGGTGTCATAAAAGTGGTTCGGAGCTGGTGTTCTGGATTAATACGTATCTGGTTATATCCCGAGAACCCATCCATAAAAGATAACAGGGCATGCCCAGCGGTTGAGTCAACTAATTGATCAATGCTAGGTAAGGGGAAGTCATCTTTTATGGTTGCTACGTTGAGGTCTCGGAAGTCAATGCATAGGCGGATACTTCCATTCTTCTTTGGGACTATAACCATGTTTGACACCCACTCGGCGTAATCAACAGCCCTAATGAAACCAGCTTGGTAGAGCTTGGTAATCTCACTACGAACTGCTAATGCTACCTCGGGCTTGACCTTTCGTGCTTTCTGTTTCACTGGCCTTAGTCTTGGATCAAGGATAATGTTGTGCTGGATGATACGAGGGTCTAGTCCGGGCATGTCTGTATAGGACCAAGCAAACGCTTTCATATTGTCCCTAAGCACGTTTTCGATATCTCTAGCTAGACGCGGTTCTAGTAATGCGCTTAATTTTAGAATTTTAATTTCCCCATCAGGCATGGTGATGGGAGTTTCGGTTAGGGGATCTTCGGTAATATTTTCGGCTTCTATGTCGAGGGATTTTGTCATACCCTCATAGTCGTTAACCGTTTGCTGTGTTGAAGCTATTATTGCGTTGTTTGTTGACGAGCTTGCATGGATGAGATTCATGTCGATATTCCTTTCAACCTCTCCGTATGGTCCATCAATAACTAACGGCTTGGTTAAGCGCTTGCAATCCATTAGGCTAATTCCTATCAATAAATATAGAGCCTGGTAAGATAGCGACGGTCGTTTTATGTCTTTTG
>MNCI01034833.1:123122-148253 GCA_015680685.1 Gnetum montanum | reverse complement strand
CCTAGAATATGCTACTGGGTTACCAAGCAGTTACAATGCTCGTAGTCAAGTCGTACTCACGCGTTGCGACGAGCAGCCGATTCCTTGATTAGCCGTACACATCCGTAGATGCTCGTAATCAAGTCATACTAGTGCGCACTAGGAAAGCAATAAATAACAATAAAGTAAAACCATGTATTGCAAGGTTTATCCAATCAAGTTCATCTTTATTGCCGTACACAACTTGTGTTTAGGTTACAAAGTTGCTCGAATAAAGAGTCATTCACTCTATGACTCCTACTGCAGGCACATGGGAAATTAATCTAACTCTGGAGTGTTCAAACTGCCAGATCTTCGCTACTTCTAGCCAGGATTGGGAAATGAAGGGAGTGCCGCCTCTTATTTATAGATATGGCGGCGGACCGCGATATCATGTATGCGATATCGCAGAGGAAGATGCAATATCGCGTACGTGATATCACAGGGGATGCAATATCGTGGCGGCCGCGATATTACGTACGCGATATCGCGGCACTATGCATGTCACGTCTCATCAGAAGGTAATATTGACCAACCATATTTAGGAATGCCCAACAATTTGTCCGCTTTTGTGAATGCTATCAACGAGATGGTGGGATGACCTCTCAAATAGAGGAATCTCAATAGTGGATTCAACCATTGGAATGCTTTGAAATTTGGAACATCTACTTCATGGATCCCATCATGCCAAGTCAAATGGAAATGCATATATAATCATCACCATTGATTACTACATAAAATGAACAAAAGTAGTAGTTATCATCTACTATACATCATTTACTATTCTGTGGTTTATACAATAAATTGTTGTAAACAAGTTTGGGGTGCCACATGCACTAATTTCTAACAATGGAACCCATTCCACACGTAGAACGTTTCGCAAGCTTATGCAATGCTTAGGGGTTGAACATAAATTGACAATACCCTACCACCACCAAGCTAATGGTTAAGCAAAGGTTACTAATAGGGAGATTACAAAGATCTTAACAAGAACTCTTAGCAAATATAGGAGAGGCTAGAGCACAAAACTAAACAATGTCCTTTGGACATACCACTCAACATGGAAACTTCCTATAGGCTACTCTTCCTATGAGCTGGTTTATGAAAAATTATCAACTCTACCTATCCAATCCAAGCTTCGTACACTTTCAATAGCATGTGACCTAGATCTTGACTTGAGTCTGATACAAAAAGAATTATTAATCAACCTTAACATGCTAGATGAAAACTAATTAATGACCCTATTCTTGAATGAAGTGGACAAGGCATTCAGCAAGCAATGACATGACCTAAAAATAAGGAAAGTTAAATTTCAACCTAGAGATAAGGTTCTCTACTGGAACCCCATACATGTATCTCAATGAACTAAGTTTCAAACATTTTTGAAAGGACCTTAAATCATTCATAAAACTTTCTCTTCTAGGGCCATGTTAATCTACAAACTTGAAAGCTTGAATAAGAAGTAGCTAGTCAACACACAAGAAGTCAAACATTTCCATGAACCCAAGAAAGCCAATGGAAGAAACATCTCAATAGATGGATGACCTCACTTAATCTTTTGAATCTTCTCCTTTCAACTTAGTCATGGGGGAGATGGCCATCCATGCTAATCATTTAAAGTGGTTCTTTAGTTTTTCCTATGTTTTTGTTTTACACTTTCTTTATTTTATACCTTTTTTATTTTACACTTTGTTATTTTTCCAAATTTTTGTTTTACAACATCGTTAGTATATTTCATTTTTCTTGAATATTTTACAATTTCTTATATATGTTTTGTTATTTTGATGTGAAGTTTCCTTGTTTTCTAATAAAATTGCTTTATTTCTAATAGGACACAATGATGCTGTAGCTATTTTGTTAATGATGGTTTGTACTTAATGTTCTTTATTACTAATGTCTGGTTTCTATTTTTGGATTTTGATAATTGATAACTAAGACAAAGTTTCTTTTTCATGGACTAAGTAGTGATTCCACATCATCCACTCATCTGCAAATTCTATAATTTTCCTTATTTTGGAAACATAAGGTTCCTTTTCATTAATAAAACCTTAACAAACTTGTGACCTTGGTAGTTTCCAAACTTGGAAAAGATTCAAAGGTTCAAAAATGATGTGACTTCAAAGGGATTCAAAGCTCTTTGTACCTTCTACCATCTTGAGTATAAGTGTGTTTTCATGGATTTCTTACTATTCCATGTCAACCAATAATAGGAAGTTGAATAAGTCTTTGCATGGTGTGATCCCATCCAAAAATTCATGATAAACATAAAATTTTCCAAAAAAAAACATATGATGGAAATTCAAAGCACATCCTTTAGACAAAATAAATAGGCTACAAGCACTGGTTATGGGACTAGAAAGATATGTCACTCATGCTTGAAGGTCCCCTCAAACTAAGGCTCTTTCTCACATTCTGCTTCACTTTTCTTATCAAATAAGGATTAGTGGTTGTTCATGGGAGCATTCTTGTGTCTCAAGGAGGTGGACCAATCCTATAGTGGTGATGCAAAGTCACTGAAAGTGGTAGGTTTTGGTTTGGACTAAGTTTGAACTCTATTGGGTCATTTATCCATGAATTCCATAAGGGACGTCATGTGACCATGATCAGGAACTCCATTCCACTTTCTTTGTCATCCATTAAATACTTCCATAACTCACTTCCCTACTAGTTACCTATGTTTTTTCCAATGTCTTAATTTGATGTGTTAAAATTCTTAAATAGTTTCTCTAGGTTTGGTCCTTAACTTTCTGTAACCATTAATCAACTATAGGGCTCACAAACTTCTTAATTGAGGTTATGTAATGGTAAAAGGGGCATGTGCCACTATGGAAAGAACCCACTTGCATATCTCATGGTTTGGTTAGTTAAATTCCTTACCCTTAGATGTTGCTACAATCAAATATTTATTACACTCCATTGTGCATCCAATTGCATGCTCCTTAGGGCATTTTTCTTCATAAAATCTCATTGTCTAATTATTTCTTAGTTTCTTGAACTTTAGAGCTCCCTTTTAATATTTTTATTGTGTTCTTGGCTCTTTGGGCTTCCATTTGACTCCAATTTTTTTAAAAAACTCCTTATATTTTTTAAATTTTGACTTGGTCAATAGTGGTCAATAGTCACATCGACTAGGCCTTATCGTCTAGGTCCCATTGACGCAAAGGAAAAATTCTATAAATACCACCCAATACTTAGAAATTTTTGTCATTTGCTTCAAACTTATAGGAGAGTTTTTGCAATTTTTCAAAGGCCATAACTTTCACATTGTTTGTTCAAATCACTCCATTCTTTGACCCTATAGCTATTGGAGGTAAGCACTTAGTCATGGGGGTCATAAACCTCAAGGTTTCTGATGAAAAGTTTTTACAATTTTTCTAACTTCCCCAAAGGGTTAATGAATAGAATAATATTAAATCATTAATTTTTGAGAGTTTAGCCCTTCCAGAAAACTCTGGTAAACCTAGAATTACTTATTAATATTAAAATAATAATTAAGATGATCAAATTAGCTATGATCACAACTTAGCTAGGTGTAACTTTCCCATAAAGATAAGGTATCTCAATTGTTTCAAGCTACACATTAAATGCTTTGGTCATGTTGTGATTACAAATGACACTAAGACCAAAATGGATGTAAGAAGGAGGACAATCCCCACAAAAGGATAAACAACCTAGAGTTAGAAGGGAGCAATAGAACCAAGGCTAGGAGCAAGCAGTAGAAACTCATGCAATGAGACCTCTTTGAAAGGAGCCCAATGTGGAATCTGTTCGACAGGTTCTCAAGGAAGTGGCTACAATTGAGCAATCTCAAAGAGAATAGAAACCATTGCTTATACCAATACTTGAGGTCACATTAACACAAGCTTGTCTTGATACAATCAAGCCTCACGATGTCCAATGCTTAGTTCTTAATAACATCACTGCAACCCAGTTAGAGCTACTTGAAGCAAAGGGAAAATGTATCATTTTGGAAAGGCAACTTGAAATGGCTCAAGCACAAAACCAATGCTTGGTTGTGGAGGTTGCCAAATTAAGAGCCCACCTTGCTAATCCCATGCTTCTCAAGCCTAGACTAATCAGAGATGAAGCTTTTTAATAGCTTTAAGAGAGACTTAAATAGGTTGAGGTGTAGATAGTAATAAGTGCCTTTGACTAGTCAATGGTTGAGGCCAAGACATATTTAGTTCATAAGGACTTGGTCCAAACACAACTAGAATGACATGTTGATAATAGAGAATCATTTCTTAAAGAATGTTAATGTGCAAAAATAGTAGATGTAAGAATTTATCCATCAATAGTAGGAGCAGCTAGTCAAGGTAAACACTGAACTAAGGAGATTGGAAGCTAAAAATAAAAATCTCTCTATGGAGGAAGTCTATGCCTTACATAAAAAATCTACAATTGATATTACCACCTATAAGAATGAGGCTCTCAAATTTGAAAGAGTCAAAGATCACTACAGAGATTAGGCTGGCCTACAGAAGGAAGTTAATGAAAAACATATCCAAATGGCTAAGTAAAAGTTAATGAGACCCTATAGCAACTCCATCAAGGAAAAGAGGGATGTCAACCTATCATTGATGGGATAGATGCCTACAATAAAGCAAAAATTTGCATGAAGGAGTTGCATATTGAAGAGATGATAGAATACATGGAGCTTGCCAAACTTTAATATGCAAAATAGATGGCCACCTCATACTTGTTGTATGAGGCAAAGTTCAAGTACCATAAGGAGACCAGGAAAAATCTTGAGACGGTAAATGTTGAACTTGAAGTTATCAAGGAAAGATTCAGTTATAAAAGATAAACCCCTGAGAACCTACCTAAAAGAATGAATGATCACTAGAAACTACAAAATGTAATCCTGGTGTTCAACATCAAACACAAACAATTTGCTACCTAGTTCATCAATGTCAAAGAGCTATTCCCAACAATGCCATATCCTTGGGATGTGCCCATTTCAATCCACATTAGCGAAGTTGTGTGGACCATGCATGATCCTAGGAGTAAGAAGAAGAAGATGAAAGCATTATTGGATGCTTTTTGTCTTCCACTAGAAATTGCAATTGCAGCAAGACAACCACAATAGTCTTAACTACCATGTGTGCCTAAATCAAGAGAAGGGCCTTCAAAACTTGACGAGTCTTCATTGCCTAGGAAAATTTAACCTTCTTCATCATCTTCATGCCATAAAAGGGGTTGTGTTTGTCAATTTTTTCTTGGAGTTCAATTTTGTAGTCTTGAACACCAAAATATTTTGTAATGATTATATATCCATACACTAGGGCACTTAGCGTTGTTTGTGTTTATTGTATATCCATCATTAATCAATAATTCCATACCTTCTCAGATTTGTAAAGAACTCAAGGATGATTTTTCATTCAGTTGTGAGGGTATTATGAATCATAAATTAATTTTGTCAACTGGTTCCTATCGACTACGCCCTATCAACCTCATTGACTAGGCCCCATTGATGCATGATTTGATGCGTTGATGTGGCCTTGTTGACATAGTATCTATGTTATCCTATAACTACACACTCACCCATCATGTTTATGGCATATCTTTGTCATAGTTGTAGCAGAGCTCTTACAGTTTTGTTATTTGAAAGTTAGAATATTTTTCTAAGTTCCTGCAGTAGGGGTCAAGAGTGATGGATTTTAATTCAAGCACTATTGTACCTAAGCACAGCAATGTGTGCGGTAATAAAGATGAGCTTTTTGATAAACCTTACAACATCTTAAAATAGATTAATTATTTATGTATGCATTTAATGTTTTATGTAATTTTCTTTAATGATTTAAATAATTAAATAATTAATTAGGCTAAATTAAGCTAGATTAAATAGTGATTAATTAAGCACATAGGTACAACCGCTTCGAGCATACACTTAGCACTTGGTTATCCCAGTAACGCTTAATGTTTGGTAACCCAATAGTGTTAAACGTGTTCTAGATGTGTAAAATAAGTGGGAATGGATGCTTATGTTAGGATTAGTTAGGTATAGCTAGTTAGATTAAATTAGAAATTTAATTATTTTACTCTTAGGCAACTTAAAATACAAAACATAAAAATGATAAAAATCATATGCCTCATTTGCACTTAGCCACACCTTTGCATTTCACAAGTGTAATTGAGAAGATAATGATTATATTGGTAAGTTTTACTTCTTAGAGACTAGTGTGGTTAGAAGGGTATAAGTCCATAGAATTCAACTAGATCATGTGTGAATGATTAGTGATTTATATAGTTGGATGTAAGGTTTACTTGCCACTCATCAATGATGATGATGATGATGTTAAATATTAAAATAATTCAGAGTATATTAGATCATTGAAGGAGAGTCTAAATAAAAAGCTCAATGGTTTTGTCCTTAAAACCAATCTTGAAAACATTTCCCTCTAAGGTAGAAAAAGGATCAAGCTTTGCTCTTATTCAGAGATGCCCTTACAAGTTTTCACTTCTTACTAAAGGGTTTCTTGTAAGAAGAAGGAGAAAACTCTTTCTAAAGAAAAAAGAATACAATAATCACAAATAAAGAAAAAATACTAACAAAAGTTAAAAGCTTCCTATTCTTGAACCTTCAAAACAAAAATAAATTAAAACTATAGAAAAAAAATTAATTATTCAACTTTCATTGGAAGCTTTTTTACTTGAAGTTGTAGCTGAAAAGTAGCATATTTGAAAATCTAGTATTTGAACCTAAAGAGATGGCATAGTTATGCTTTTGCTACTAGAAAATAACTACACATTAAAGCTTCCAAATAGAGTAGAGAACAAATAATTGAAGAAAATTCCAAATGCAAAGAAATGAAGTAGACAAAATAGGTTAGTCACTAAGAATAACTTCATTGATGCTTAGTTAAAAGTTGTTACAAATTATGGATGTGCATTTTTATGCATGCTGAGTAATATGATAATAAAAAACACATGAAAAAATTAGTCTTCAGTTCTACAAAAAGGAAATTGAGGAAAAACATTTCTTATATGTTTAAGGTGAGTGTCGATAGGAAGACCTTACTCAATAGGATACTATATAAAATATGAATTTTAGAAAATGTAAGGGCTTTTCAAATATCTTTCATTTTCCTCATTCAAAAGCATGATGATAATTTTATTTGCCAATTCTTGTTGAATTTTTTATGAATAAAATCATACTTTGTATGAATCTCATAAGAAACTTTCAAATATTTTAAAAAACATATATTTTCCATCATTCTAAAAAATATTTGAAAAAGCCTCGGATGAGTGGCAAGGTACCCCTACACTCAACCATACGAATATGAGCATGTACGCGCGATCCGATCGAACTCTGCAGATGGACTAGTTGTGGCACCTAGACAGTTAGCCTTAGGTCACAGTTCACTGTCTTCCCACCTGGACTAGTGTTAGCTTTGTCACGTATGGTTTAGTCTAGAGTGAGGTGTATGATGTATTTCCTAATCTATGCTACTCCTAAAGGAAGTGGAAAATATTATTAACTAAACTAATCTAGGAGGAAAAGGGTAAGAAAATCTAATCTAGCCTGAGTGCGATGAGCAACTGATTCCTTGATCAACCGTACACATCTTGGACCTCGTGCACAACTACCACTGGGACTACCAAGCGTAGATCCTAGGTATGCCACTGGGATTACCAAGTGCAGATCCCAAATACGCCATTGGGTTACCAAGCGTAGATCCTAGCTACACCACTGGGCTACCAAGCAGTCACACTTAAATGCTTGTAATTAAGTCATACTCGTTTTGCATTCTAGGAGTTTAAGGGTGAGAGAGAGAAAACAGTAAATAACATTAAATGAATAAAAAACAAATAAATTAAAAAGTGAATGCTGCAATTATGTAGTAATCTTGATCTTTATTTCCAGTCATGTGTGTGTCTAAGTATGGCACAGTCAAATAAAGACACCGTACAATCACATTCACCAAACTGCGGGCAGACATGGGAAAAATTCTAACTTTGGAGGGATCAAATTGCCAGAGCTTTGCTACTCTAAATTGGCCTTCCAAACAAGGGAGAGCCACCTTTTATTTATAGATATGATGGCGCACTACGATATCACGTACGCGATATCGTAGAGAAGACGCGATATCCTGTACGCGATATCGCGGGGGATGCGATATTGCGGCCTATGCGAATCGTGTCTCATCAGCCTCATACAAATTATTATAAATTTTAAATAAATTCTCATGATTAGAAATTAATTTTTCAAAATTATTTTTCTCTTTCTATTCAAAACATAGAGACTATAAGCTTCATTTCAAGCAATCTATCTATCATGCATATATAGACAAAAAACTACAATGATGTAAAATTTTCTCTAAGTGGTACACAATCTACATGCATTTATAACCTAGGCTCCTTAATTAAAAGGAAGCCACCATGGGCTAATTTTCTTAAGCATATTTTCTAAAAATGTAATATGATTATAATTCTAATATTTAGTAAGCTTACACAATGTCTTCAAGATTTGTTTAAGAATTGGAGAACTAGGAATAGATATAGCCTAAGGAAAAAGAAAACAAATGAAGAAAGTCATTAGAAGACCAACTATTATCATTCTTAAAGTTTTCTTCCATAATTCTATTTCTTAAAAAAAGTATCCATCATCTCCATTAATGCAATTAGGAATTCATTTTGCTACAAGAGAAATACCCTAGTGATGACAATTAATGAGGCCAATTCCTTTATCTTTTTTCCTACTAGTACAAATATCCCAAGTAACTCTATAAAAACCTTTTTTAATTTAGAAAGAAACCTATAGATAATATGATCAATTCTATCATAAGAAGTTTTAGAAGGCACCTAACAACTAGAGTGATAAATATGAGTTGATTGAAGTATTTGCTTAATAACTAAAACTTTGCTAGTAAGGGTGAGCTTCTATTTTTTCTATTTATCAAGCTTTCTTTTATAATTTTATCAATCACATAATTCCAAAAAATAGTAAGATTGGACTCAAAAGAAAAATATATTACTAAAATTTAAAGATAAAATCTTTTTAAAAAGATTTTCCAAGGCTTGAGAGTAACCCACTCATCAACATTGCTATTACAATAAACAAATTTTTTTTCAATTGATCAAAGAGCTAAATAACATGTAATAATCCACAACTCTAGCTAAAAGAGTATTAATATGTTGCAATAAATTTTTAATCATAAAAAAAGAATCATCTACAAAGTACATGTCAAGTAATTACATCCCTTGATCATCAATTGAAATTCCCTTAATGAAATTTCTTTGTAGATCATAATGCAAATTATGTAAAAGAATAGAAAAATAGGGAGCTAGAGGACAACCTTGATGAACTAATTTTTGAAGAGAAAATGAGGTACTTGATCCGAAATTAGTAGCAACTTAAGCATTAGTATTAGTAAGTAGGGTGTGGACAAGATGAATAAATAATCACTAAATCCTAATTTGCAAAAACAAGAAATAATAAAATTCCTTTCAATTCTATCATAAGCTTTGGCATTATCTAACTTAATAAAATAAATATCTTGGTTAGTATCAAAAGGCCACTATATTCTTTTTCAAGCTATGATAACATTATTTAAGATATTTCTACCTTTAACAAAACCAATTTTCTCAAGTCTGATGAAATCTTCACTAACCTTAATTTGGAAAGCCATGCATTTAACTAAGATTTTACAATTATTGTTAAGAAGAGTAAAAGATCTTCAATCATTAATATGTTGAAGATCTCCATTTTTAGAAAGAAAGTAAATCACAACCTTATTAATGTTTTTACCAAGAGAAAAGTTTTTAATAGCTTCTTGAAAAACATGAAAGATATCATCTTCAACGATGTTCCAATGCTTCTTAAAATTTTTAATAAAAAATCCATTAACACCTAGAGCTTTATCCTCTACTAAACTAAAGGTTGCTACTTTGATTTCTTATGCTGTAATTTCTGCTTCAAGAATACTTTAATGCACTTCTATTATAATATGAGGAATATACATGCTAAAGGCATGAAAGGAATCCTTGCTAAAACCTTCAAAAGAAAAAATAGAATAAAATTGATTTGCTAAAAAGATATTAATAGTTTTATGATCTTAAACATGTCATAAAATGAACTTATATAATAATGACATAAGTTCCATATTCTTTTTTGACACTAAATAATGTAAACAATAACATTATATCATAATTACTACTTTTAGTGGCTCACTAATGAAATTATTTTCTCTTAATTTTAGTACTATAGTAAGAGAATTATTCATATCATATTAATACCTATGATAATATATCAATTATTAGATTAAGAAAGTGGTATTAAATTTATAAATATGTTATCCTTTTTTACCTTTGGCCTTTGTTTTCTTTGTCAATGTAATCTTATAAAAGCATGTGTTAAGTCATAAAAAGGATAAAGTCAAAGTATTTAATAAATATTTTTGTAGTAATATTTCATCAAACATTGTCATAAAATGAGTCATATAATAATGAGATAGGTTCTAGATCATCTTTTAACAATTGAACAATGTAAACAATCAAGTTATATCATAATGATCACTTGCAATAGGTCAATATGAAAATTATTTTGTCTTACTCTTAGTTTTGTATTAAGAGAATTATGCATATGCAATAAACACGTATTGGAATATATCAACCATTAGATTAACAAAGTCATAGCAAAATTTTAACTCTATTATCTTGTTTCACCTTTAGCGTTTATCTTCCTTTACAAAAGTAATCTCATAAAAAGACATGTTGAAGCCATGAAAATAAAGTGTCATAATCTTTAATAAATATTTATATAGGAATATTTCATCAAGCATGGTCACAAAATAAATTCATAATAATGAGGTATTAGCCTAGTGGTAAGACTCTTGATTTAAAAACTTCAAGTCATGGGTTCAATTCTCGTAGGCAATGCTAAATTATAAGGTTCTTATTGGACTATATTCTTGGTGTGTACTTATATATTACAACTATTTTAGAGTTTTAGTACCCCTCTACCCACCCTCGTCCACCAACTCCCTCTTCCAAACCAATGACGATCATTTTTTCCCAACTACACTTGTGAAGCTTAGTTGTATGATTAAGTGTAATTGGGGCACATGATTTTTATTATTTTATATTTTATTTTCCTATGATTGATAAAAAATTGAAACTCAATTTATTAATAAATTTAACTAATCTAATTGCTAATTAATAACTTACTATCCTAACATAAGCATCTGGTCCCACTTTCCATACAAATCTTGAACACATACAACACTACTGGGTTACCAAACACTAAGTGCTGCTAGGATTACCAAGTGTTTTATCTTATGCTCACAGAAATTGTACTTATGTGTTTAATCTATTTAGCTTAATTAGTTAATTAATTAAATTTTTTCTTATCTTAATTAATCACATAATTAATGAAAATGGTAAATGTAGAAATAAATTATTAATCTATTCTAAGTGCTCCAATGTTTGATTAGAAGGCTTATCTTATTGCCATTCACATTGGTGTGGTCAGGTACATCAGTGCTCAAATAAAAATCTATACACTTTCTAACTTCTACTATAGGCACTTAGAAAAAGATTCTAACTTTCAAATGACAGGACTACAAGAGATCTATTACAATTTTGACAAGACATCCATAAACATGATGGATGAACACATATTTATAAACATTATTATGGAGCTGCATCAATGGGGCCTCATAAACCTAACAAATGTTATATGAATGAGGTCACATCAAGGGGGGATCCATTGACATGACAGTTTGATGCTTCATCATAACCCCACAACTGAATGGAAACTTATCCTCGAGTTCCCGTACAAAATTGAGAAGGTATGAGATTATTGAATGACATTTAACACAATAAATTGACACAACACAACTGAGTTCCCAAGTGTATGGATGAACATCATTACAAAATTTGTGATGTCCATGACACAAAACTAAACACCATGACATGACTACTTGAAATAGATAGCACATCCTTTGATGGCATGAAGATTGTTGAGAAGATCAAATAGTCCTAGGCAATGGAGGTTCTTAAGGTTTTGAAGGACCTTCGCTAGCTTTAAGCATGCACGATGGCTAAGGTAGCTATAGCTATCCTAAAATAACTACTACCTCCAATGGAAGGTGAAAGGCATTTAGTAATGCCTTCATCTTCTTCTCCTTACTTTAGGGATCATTCATAGTCCATGCAACATCACGAATATTAGATGAAATTGCGATATCCCATAGATAGGGCATTATTGGAAACAACTCCTTGATGTTGATGAACCAAGCAACGGATTATTTGCATTCGACATAAAGCACCTTAACTGCATTTTACAACTCCTGATAGTCATTCATTCTTTTGGCTAGGCTCTTGATAGTGGATCTCTAATTATTATATTTACCCTTGAGAATCTCAAGTTCAGTGTTTGCCTCTACAAGATTTTGCTTGATGTCTTTGTGATGCTTAAACTTAACCTCATACAACAAGTATGAGCTGGCCACCTACTTTTCCAATTTTGACCATGGCTGTATAATAGTCAACATAGCTAAGTTTGCATACTGAAAATTGGCAAGCTCCATATATTCAGTCATCGCCTCTATTGGCAACTCCTTTAGGTGAATTTCTACTTTATTGTATTGATTAATCCTATCAATGATGGGCTACCATAATTCACATCCTTGTTGGAGTTGCTAGAGGACCTCATTCACCTTTTCGTTCACCACTTAAGATGTGTTTTTCATTTATTTTCTTTTGTAGGATGAACTAGTCTCTATAGTGGTCTTTGACTCTCTCAAATTTGAGAGCCTCTAATTTCTAGATGGCTACCTCTATTGTAGTCTTTTGGTGAAGGGCATGGACCTTCTTCATGGAGAGGTTTCTATTTTCATTTGCCAATCTCCTTAACTCTGTATTTGCTCTAGCTAGTTGCCATGCTGTTGATGAATAAAATTAGTTAATTATTATTTATGCACATCAATGTTTCACAAGTGATGATTTTCTATGGTTAGCTACACATTTTCTTAGAGACTCTAATCTAAGGCCTTTTGAATTTGATGCTGGATGTTCTTTGCCAAGGATCGGTAGAACACAATGGTTTCCATTGCATCATCAACCCCTTTTATCCTGATGTGAAGCTATTCAGGAGCTTCATCTCTTATCAATGTTGGGTTAAGAAATGTAGGGTTGGTAATTTGGGCTATTAGTTTAGTAAATTTTATAGCCAAACATTAATTTAGCTCCTTGGCTATTTCAAGTTGCCCTTCCAATATAATATTCTTGTCCCTTACTTGTATTAACTTTGACTAGGTTGCAATTATATTATCTAGAAGGTCAAAGATATTCAGAAGTGGTTGTTTGGTTCCTACTAGTTGGTATAGTAGTTGTTCATGCTGTGTTGTGCTTAATCTACCACTTATGATCTCTATGAACATCCACACATCTTTAAGTGTAGTGATGTTTGATACAAACATTGTAGGTGCATTGAGTGTTTCAGTGATTCTATTAGCAACCATCTCAACTACTATTTATTGCTTCTAGTGTTGCATAACCAGTACTATTGCCTCCTCTTCCTTCTCCAAGTGCACCAAAAAGGTCATGGTGTTCCTAGAAATCTCTGGGAGTTGTTGTTATTTTGAGAGAAATACTGTTATCTTTCTAGCATTAAGATTCAACCTTGTGGACAACTACATTCATTGGGTAGAGAAAATGGATCCACCTTCCTCCATCAAGTTAATTATTTGAGCCCCCTCATTTAGATGACTTATCATAGGCCGATGCATAGATGGGTCTCTACCACTCATGCCTACTTATTTTTCTTGCCCACTGAAGAGCCATTCTTAATACTTGCATGACCATTGGGATGTTGCAGTGATGATCGATACTATTTTTTGAGTGGTAGGTGGAGGTGATGGCTACTACTCCTCTTCCTATATTATTTTTGTAGGAGTTTTTTCCTTCATCATCTCCACCCAATTAGTGGTAAAATCACATTAGATAGCATCATTAGTGTAGTGGACTATTCCTCCCCTTAGACATAGTTTTTTGATAAGGCATGGAAAGGGGAGTGCCTTCCTTCCATGTATATTCCTCCTTGAAGTGTTTCTATATCTCTAGATAGATTAGTTGTGGAAGGTTAACAAGGAATCTTTCACTTAAAGTAGTGCACACATAAGCAAAAAAGGTAATGATCTTGCTAGGCATCACTGTGGGATTTAGGTGAAAGGACACAATATTTTAATGGATTCTTTCTACTGATGTGAGTACACCGTGGTCCTTGCAGTTGACACCATATCAATGCTCAACCCATTTCTTTTTTGATGCTAGGGTCCACCTACATTAGAATCTCGGTGAGATTCACTCTAGTTTTAGGCAACCCAAGTGCCTCTATAGTGGCTTGCACTAAGTAGGACACTAAAATGTCCTTGATCTTGACCATTGAACTAGCCTACCTATTGTTCCAAAAATAGGAACATCTCTTCCATATACCATGCCCTGCTAGAAGTGATAATTGACCACATGGGAGAGGTCTTCAGTTGGTCTTGTACTTTTAAGGTGCTTGCTCTAACAAAGAGCCATAGTTCAACTCTTAGAGCACTATTTTTTGGACCTTCCTTGATCTAATTTGGTTTAGGTAGTTTTTTGTTAAGGTCACCTCATGGTTTGTTTGTTAGGTTAGTGCCTCATCTTGATGGGAATGTCCCATTTCTACCACCTATTCTAGAATCTGACAAGTAGACTCCACTTTGGCCTCTTCCCTAAGAGGTCTTGTGGCATGGGTTTTGATCGATTCATCCTAAACTAGTTCCTGGCCATTTTTACCTTGGTTAAGATGGTCCTCCTTCTTGAGTATGTTTGCCTTTTTGTGTCATCTATGGTCACAACATATCCATGGATTAGTAGATATAATGCATAACTTAAAATTTTTAGATACCTTATCTCATTAATTAGTTACAGTTAGCTATGATTGAACTATTGTAGATAGATTATTTTATAACTTAATTTTTTATTATAAGTGTTACCAAAGCTCGTTGCTCATAATTTTGTATTTTAATAATGATTCCTTAGTAAATCCTTTCTGAGAGCTAGAAAAATGTGAAAAATTTTCTATCAAAAATGGCATGCTTCTGGCTGTCACAACTAAGAGCTTACCTTTGGGAGCTATTGGGTTGAAGAACAAAGTGATTTGGACAAAAATTTAGGAAGTTATGGGCTCTAAAAATTGTAAAGACTGTTTGGATGTTTGTGAGCAAATGTGAAAATTTTTAAGGGGTTTGCACATGTATATAGTATTTTTGTGCTACATCAACAAGGCCACATATACAAGGCCTCATATATCCATGGGCTCTATCGACAAGGCCTCATTTACAGAGTTCATAATCAAAACTTTTAAACTTGAATATTTTTTAAAATACAAGAAATTTTTAAATGAATTTAGGATCCATGGAGTCCTAGAAAAGCCAAGAATATGATGAAATCATTGAATAGGATCTTTGAAAGCTTGAAAATTCAAAATTTTGATAGAAAATGTGTGAATTGAAGAAAATACTTAAACAAGCACATGGTCAGATGTAGAAGATGGATGCATGAAAGATTCTGATCATAATAATGCCTAAGGATAAGGTGCTTAATGAACCAAACCAAAAGATATGAAAGTGGATCCTCCCCATAGTAGGCACATGCCCTATTTTCCCTTGCATAACCTCAACCTAAGGAGTCCATGGGTTCCATAGGTGATTAATGATTTATAAAAGTTAAGGACCAAAACCTAGAAGATTCTACCAAGAAATTCAAGTACATCAGGCAAAGACAATGAACAAGAGCATGGACACTGGTAGTGAGGTGAGTTATCGGTAGCATGGATGGATGATGGAGAAGGTGGAATGAAGTTTCAAATTGAGATCATAAGAAGTTCCTTATGGATTTGTGATTAAATAACCTGAGAAAATCCATCCTTAGTCCAAACCAAAACCAACCACTTTCAGTGACTTCACATTGCCACTCTAAGACTAATCCCCCTCCCTGAGACACAAGAATGCTTCCATAGAGCAACCATTGTTCCTTAAATAGAAGAAAAGAAAAGTAGAAAGTGAGAGAGGGCTTTACTTAGAGGGGACCTTCAAGCATGGGTAACATGTCTTTCTAGTTCCATAACTAGTACTTGTAGCCTGTTTATTTGTCTAAGAGATGTGCTTTGAATTCTTATCATGTTGTTTTTTTTTCTCTCTTCTCTTTGTTTTATTTTTATTTTTGTTTGTTTATTTTTTATTTTTGGAATTTTTTGGATGGGAACCACACCATGAAAAGACTTATTCAACTTCATGTTATTGGTTGACATAGAATGGTAAGAAATCCATGAAAGCACTCATGCACCCAAGTAAGTAGAAGAGTACAAAGTGTATTGAGTAACCTTAAATTCATACCCTATGCAAACCTTGGAATCCTTCCTAATTCTAGAGACCACCAAGATTACAAATTTCTTAAAGGTTTATTTAATGAAAGGAATCTCATATTCCCAAAATGAGGAAAACCATAGATTTTTGTGGATGGGTGGATGTTGTGGACTCACTTCTTGTTTCATATCTTAATCATTAGTATAGGAATTCAAAAATAGAAATCAAACATTAGTAGACAAAAACATTAATCATAAACCACCATTAGCAATAGCTACAACACCACTGTGTCCTATTGGCACAAAGCACATTTATTAACAAAAATTAGAAAATCACACTAAAGTAAAGTGAAATATATAACAAAGCGAAATATTTAAGAAATATTTAAATGTACTAATGATGGTGTAAAACAAAAAATGGTGTAAAATAAGAAAAATTTTCAAAATCAAAAAGGTATAAAATAAAAAATTTGCAAAAAAAATGTGTAAAACAAAAAACAGAAGAACTAAGGAGCCACATATGTGATTAGCATAAATTTCCATCTCCCCCTTGATTGAGTTCCAAAAACGAGATCTAAAAAATTGAGCATGGTTGTCCATTTGTTGAGGTATTTTTTGCATTAGCTTGCTTAGGCTCGTGAACAAGCTTTACCTAGTAGATGTTGATCAACTACTTCTTGTTTGGGCTTTCAGGTTTGTATATGATCATGGCCTTAGAAGGAAAGGTTTCATTGATTATTTAAGACTCCTCCCACAATGTTTGAAATTTGGTTTTTTAAGGAACATGTATGGGATTTTAGTAGAGGACCTTATCTCTAGGTTGAAGTTTGATTCTTCTAATTCTTAGGTTATGTGATTGTTTGTTGAATGCCTTGTGCATTTCATTCAAGGATAGGGCTACCAATTGATTTTTGTTTAGCACATTTAGGTTGATTAGCTTTTTTTCTGTGCCAAACTTAGGTCAAGGTCTAGGTCATAGGATGTTAAGAGTGTACAAAACTTAGATTGAATTGGAACCATTAGAAGTTTTTCTTACACCAACTCATAGGGAGAGTAGCCTATAGGAGGTTTCCATTTTGAGTGGTAGGCCTAAAGTGCATAATTTAATTTTGTGCTTTAGTCTCTCCTATATTTGCTAATAGTTCTCATTAGGATCTTCTTAATCTCCCTATTAGTAAGCTTTACTTGACCATTGTCTTAGGGGTGCTAGGATGTTATTAATTTATGTTCAACCCTAAGCATTACATAAGCTTGCAAAAAGTAGCACCTGTAAAATGAATTCTATTATTAAAAATTAGTGCATGTGGCACCCCAAACTTGTTCACAACATTTTGTTGTACAAACTACATAGTGGTGGATGATGTACAGTCAATGATAGATACTACTTTTGCCCATTTTGTGTAGCAATCAATGGTGACAATTATATATACCTGTCCATTTAACATGGGTGTGATGAAACCCATGAAGTTGATGCCCCATATGTCAAAGGGTTCTAGTGATTAAATCCATTGTTAAGAACCTTCCATTCAAGTAGTCATCAAATCATCTCATTGACAACATTCACAAGATTAGAAAAACTGGTGAGCCTCCCTAAAGATTATAGGCCAATAGTATTCTACCATCATAATTTTTATGGCTATGCATCTCCCAACATAGTAGCCCCCACAAGGAACCTCATGAGCATCCTAAAGAATGCATAGTTGATCAACATCAGGTACATATTAATGATCCAAACCATTGACACACACCTTGTAAAGGTATCCATTGATTTCCATGAAGTGTTTGGCCTAATGAAGAAATTTTTGTTTCTTCTTGTATTCCAAATATTGTGGCATCTATTGAGTGAGAAAATAAGTGAGGATGTCATCATACCATTTTAGTTCTGTAAGCATTTGCTCATTTATTACATAAGCAAAGAGGAGTTCATTTGGGAATTGGTCAAAGAGTGAACTCTTCTCTTCTTTGTCATCCCATCGTAACTGAGAGAGATGGTTAGCAACCATATTCTTAGTTTCCTTTCAATCTACCATCGTAATATTGAATTCTTGCAAGATCACTAGCCATCATATGACATGAGGGCTCATTGTTGGCTTGTTCATGAGAAAGTGAATGCATTGTGGTTAGTATGTACAAACACCTTATATCCAAGTACATAGTGCTTGAACTTTTCTAGAGCATACACCATTGTCATTAGTTTTTTCTTCATTGTGGTCTAATTCAAATATACATCCACAATGCTTTGACTTGTGTAGTGGAGGTAAAATGGATGTTTCTTGTTATCCAAATATGTAAGTATGAATCCCAAGGCATAATTTGATTCATCTATCATGATAGGAAACATTTTGGGCTAGTTAGGTGCTTAGAGAATCAAAGTGTCTATGAGCTTCTACTTGAGGCTCTGGAATGCCTTTTTGCTTTCCTTGGTCTAGATGAATGGAGCATCTTTCTTTGTTAGCTCAACCAATGATTTTATTATCTTAGATAAATTTTCTATGAATTGCCAATAGTAGCCAGTGTGTCCAAGGAATGACTAAACATCTTTAACAATTTTTGGTTGGTGATTTATTCCTTGAATGACTCTTAATTTTTCAAAGTCCACATCAATCCCTACTTGAGAAAGCTTGTGTCCTAGTACAATGCCTTCTTGGACCATGAGATTACTCTTCTACCAATTGAGCCACAAGTTTATTTTCACACATATTTTGAGTACATGCTCAAGGCAGTCCAAGACTTGCTCGAATGTAGTACTATAAGTGGAAAATTCATTCATGAAGACTTTCACTCTACTACCAATTTTCTACTAAAAGATGCTAAAGACCAGGTGTTGGAAAGTGGCAGGAGAATTGCACAAACCAAAAGACATGTTACAATATGAAAAGGTTCCCTAGGGACTCATGAATGTTTTTTTGGTTTGGTCTTTTGGTGCAATCTGGATTTAGTTATAGCCACTATAACCATCCAAAAAAATATAATAGCAATGTGCAAGTATGATGTCCAACACCTGATCACTAAATGGCAATGGAAAGTGATCTTTGGATGTTGCCATGTTTAACAACCTGAAGTCAATACAAACCTACCGTTTGCCACTTCTCTTTAGCACTATCATAAGTGGGTTGACCCACTTTCTATCCTAATTGAGTAGATAAACCTTACCTTAAGGAGTTGCTCAATCTCCTCTTTTATAATTTACTTCAATTTTAGTTTCAACCATCATTGTGAGTACCTCCTTGGCTTCTTGGATGGATTAGTATAAATGTAGTGTTGGGATATCTATGGATCAATTCTAGTGAGTTCAAGATATGGCTAGGCAAAGACTATTGACCATTTGTTGACCATTTTCAATCATTTTTCTTTTATCTCCAGAGAAAGTTTGGTATTAAGTATGACTTGCTTACCATTTTTGTTCATATTCTAGGCTAGCAGGTAGAGTTTACAATTCTAGGGGCTCTTATTTGAAATTCTTAGGAATCTCCAACTCTCCCCAATTAGTATCATATTTTGCATTATCAAAGAGTTGGTGTTGAACTTGCTTTAGTTTATCCATGCCTTTAACATAGGAACATGTTAGGTTCTTAGTAGGTTCCATGCAGATTGTGCTGCTTTTAGGATTAGCAGTCAGTCATTGGGTGCCCTCTTGTTTCATGGGTACTACATACTAACACCTTTAAATATCTACTTCATGTACACACTTCCTACATGTAGAAATAGATGCTCATTTCATAGAAAAAAGTTTCTACATATAATTGCACCATGTATCACTGTACATGATGCATGGAACTCACTTCTTCTTGATCTTTTCAAATGCATTTTTCTTAGATATTTGTAGGAAAATATCTCTGATGCTCATTCTCCCATAAACAATGCTTAGCCATGCCCTTCTCAAAATTATTGGAAAGTCCCCCTTATAATTCTCAACCTTGATTACTAGGAAATCAATAAGATAAGACCACCCATACATAGTGGTCACAATGTCTTCTAGAAATTCCAATTAAATAGTAATGGACTATTCTATCAATTCTAATTAGATATTTCTCTTCTTGAGAGGAGGTAGGTTTCAAGCAGTATACATTTCATGAGAAATCAAGTTAACACTAGAACCTAAATCAAGAAGAGCTTTACATGATTCATTCCCAACAAATTGTAAATAGATAAGAGTAGTCCTAGGATCAACTAATTTCTTGAGAAGGTTGCCAACCCATATCCAATTAGATATGACATGAGTGAGCATAACAATATGGATTTTGGATGACATTTAATTTGAAGGGCTCCCAATGAAATGGTTTGAAGAAGATGAGATAGGAGTAGGGTGACCAGCCACCTGAGTTTATGAGAGCTTAGTAGGGCTATTTAGGTTAGAAAAATGATCTTTAAAGAGCATGAGATTCTGAGCCACTTAGTTGATTAACTAGTTTTAGATTAATAGCCCTAGTTGCAATGCTTTGCTACAGCTAGGCTACAAGTTCATCTTGCATAAATGGAGTAGGTGGTAGCTACATTGAGGATGGAGGAATAGGTGTAGGAACAAGAGGAGGATAAGGGTGGAATGTGGCATCCCTCATAGAATGTGGAGAACAAGTTCTATGGTATTTGGGAGGATAGTAGTGATGTTGGAAAGGAGAAACATAACTAAAAGAGCCATGTTGAGATAGGGGTTGTTGAACATAATACTCATATGGATTTGATTGTCTATATGGATACTGCTGCCCTGGTGGTAACATTCTCTATGACTATGATTGTTGCCATTGATGATACTGCACATACAGTTGTGGTGTAGTTCCACTCAGATAATATTGTTGTTGCTAATGGAACTACCTAGGATTGCCTTGAGGATAAGATAATCTTCTGGGTGTTTTTCTTTTTTCTAGTTGTGAATTTAAAGCATACATCTTAGATTTCTATAAGTGTGACACGATGGGACAACATCCCATAGGATGCTCATATTGGTAGATGTCACATCCATCATCATCATTTGATTCAATTTTTACAATTTTATCTACAATAATAATCTTGTTATTACCCCTTTAATTGGCACATTCAACTTCCTTTTGCCTCCTACAGTCATGATTACTATATTTTTTGGACTTTTTGACAATTTTTAGAATAGCTTGAAATTTTTTATCCATAGAGTCCTACAACTAATCTACCATAGTTGAAATTTTAGAGGTAAATTTTTGAATCAACAAGGTTTTCTAGTTCACAACCTCATCAAGTGGTGATTCTTCCTCACTATCACAAAATCGAACCTCTCTCTTATGAATGGAAGGATCTCAATTGTATTCTTCTACACTTTCATGTTTTTCTCAACTCTCCTTCCTCTTTTGCTACTTTCTTGATCAGCCTTTGGACTTGATGGGATCTTAACTTTGACGGTCTTCCTTGGGCTTAGATCCCAAGAGTTCTTCTTGTTTTAGAGTGAAGCCCATCTATGATGTGGCAAAGTTTTTTCTATTGAGAGTAACCATGGCCATGGCATTAATGTAATAAGAAATTATATTTTCCCATGACAACATCGAAGGACTCATGTGCTCTTTGCTTCCATTCCTAGATCTACCTTCTCAAATTGGACACATGAGAGCATGTTTGATACTTATCATTAAATATTTTGAGCATGGTACTCCATCTTTGGGTTGATTTTGGCTCCAAGGACTAGTACCAATTTTCTACTTCTTTGATGAATGCCCTAGGAAATAACTAAAGCTTTTGCCAGTCATTTTCTATGTTTTGTAAGGTACATGCATCATGCAAATTCTAAAGATGATTTTGTGGATCAAAGTTATATCCCTCCTCAATCTTGGGAATGTTGTTCATATCCAATTGCTTAATCCTACGATATTTCACATGCCTTGTCAAAATTCTCACTACCTTTGTGATGTTTAGCATGCTTCATGTGATGAGAAAAGGCTCATTGTAGCCATGATCCTAGTGCATATAATGCCCTCTTCTACCCCTTCATTCATGGTGACAAGCTTATCTTGAATGCCTACACCCTAGATCTTGACTTACCTAACAATCCCTATGATCATCCCAATCTTGTTGATCACCTACATCATGATAATGTCCCCTATAGTTATGTTCAAAGCTAGAAGAGGAAGAAGATAACAATGAAGGTGAAGAGGAAGAAGGATTAGCACCATCATGATGCTTGCCACCCCTTCTTTGATGGTCATGGCCATGATCGTGATCAATTGCTTGCCCACATCCTTGCCATGAATCTTCTCCTTGGATCCCCCTTTGTCATGGGATCTATTCTTACTAGAACTAGGATTATGTATTGTGGACTGCAAGTTATGGTTTTGACCTCTTTTACTAAAGTCAAATAGAGGAGTCTCTTTGTATAGAAAACCCCCAAACAAGGGTTATTCATGATCTTTTTTGTACGTCAAGAATGATGAATCATTAGACCACTTTCCCTTCATAGATTTTTAATGCTACTCTAGTTGTTGTTCCATCAGATGTTGTGCATTTATGGAATCATAATCCTTGACATCACTATCCTACACAACACATTCAACATGAAGCCCTTCAATGCCCAACCACATAAGAGTTTGGTGAAGCATTGCAGGAATGGATTGATTGAGTGACAACACAATGTTATCCTCCATGAATTTCCATCATAGTTGTTCATCCTAGTGTATGAAAAATGTGAAATTGGATACATAATCATTAGGATGAGCATATGTCACTCTGTATTATTGGGGCACCTACTAATTTACTTAGTCAAACTTGGGTAGAGACTCACTGTGGTGAGGAAAAAACATCTTGTATTAGAGGACAAGAAATGCAGTGTTCTTTCTTATAATTGTTGTAGTTATTTTGATTTATGATATGACTTTAGGGTTTGTTTCAATGATGTTAAATAAATTTTCACTAAATCCTAGATAGCACATGTAACAAACTAAAGGTCCTAGAAATAGTACCAATGATGAGCGGTGAGTATACCCTACACCCAACCATATGAATTAGAAGCATTCATACACAATTTGATCAAATTCTATAGAACTTAATTTCCTAAGTACACTGGTTCTAGGAAGTGAAATCTAATCATGATGATTGTTGTCTTCCCAACTACACTTGTAAAGCTCAGTTGTATGGTTAAGTGTAATTAGGGAACATGATTTTTATTATTTTATATTTTATTCACCTATGATTGATAACAAGTTAAAAGTCATTTTATTAACCAATTTAACTCAATTAATTAATAATTAATAACTTACTATCCTAACATCAGCATCTGGTTCCACTTTTTGTACACATCCTGAATGCATACAACACTACTAAGTTACAAAGCGTTACACATTGCTGGGATTACCAAGCATTATATGTATGTTATGCTTGCAACAATTGTACTTATGTGTTTAATCTATTTAGATTAATTAGTTAATTAATTAAAGTCTTACTTATCTTAATTAATTGAATAATTAATGAAAATAGTAAATGCATAAATAAATCATTAACCTATTCCACATGTTGTAAGGTTTGATCAAAAGGCTCATCTTTATTGTTGTTCACACTGGTGTGCTTAGGTACATTAATGCTTAAATAAAGATTCATACACTTTCTCACTCCTGCTACAGGCACTCAAAAAAATATTCTAACTTACAAATGATAAGACTGTAAGAGTTCTGCTACAATTTTGACAAGATATTCATAAACATGATGGATGAGCATCTATTTATAGACTTTATTATGGAGTTACATCGATGGGGCCTCATAAACACAGTAAATGCTACATCGGCACATCCCCATCGATAAGGACTCGTCAATGGGGGCCCATCAACACAATATTTTGATGTGTCATCACAAACTGTTAAAAGTCATAAAATAATAAAATATGTTCTAAATTTCCTTTTTGAAAATTTGAATAATATAAGTGATAAATTTATATCAAAATGATATTGGATTTGAATATTCTTTGAAAAATTTGATAATGACAATGTAATCATAAGAAAGTAATCAAAGACTAAGTCAAATGATTGTCATAATAAATGCATATAAAGCATGACTGTTAAATAGTAATGTAAATTTTGTTAGGACTAAGACCTTCCTCTTTACTAACAATTAATTTTCATCACTTATTTTTTAATGCATCAAGTATATGATTTTTTACATGAGTATATAGTCCTTAAATAGGAAACGTTTTTTCTTTCATATATATATTTTTTATGATGTCTACTCAATGCCAAACTTGTGATGTACTCTAAATTTTCTTTGCTCATTGTTAATATTTTTTTAAGGTTTGACATCCTAAAATAATCAGAAAAGGCTCTTGATTTGGAAGCTTGAAGTTATGGTTTTGATTTTAGTAGGTAATATACAGTTATAAAGTTTTAATCCAACTATATTGAAGGGAAGGGATGGGAAAAATTAAATTTCACAATATTTACTTCCAAGAAATATAGTCAAATTGTAACTTTATAATACACCATTACGCACCAGAATCAAACTCATAACATAGAACTTCCAAATCATGAGCCTTATTGCTAGGCTTACATCTTATTATTATTTTAATCATATGTCTTAGAGACAAATATTGAAAAAATATTAGGTTCCAATTCCCCATCACAAAAAAAATCATAAAGGAAAAAATCTCTAATTCTTTTTTATATAAAATTATTTTTAAAGGAGGCCAAGGGGTAGGGAATGTGGGGGAGGAGGATATTAGACCTAAAAAAATGATACCAAATTTGCTTCAAGTCGTACATAATGTTTTAGATTGTGTTCAAAAGGAAAAGGGATTCCTAAAAATTTAAAGATAAATTCTTTTTTTTTTT
>MNCI01034833.1:111334-122892 GCA_015680685.1 Gnetum montanum | reverse complement strand
TTTTGGTTAGTATTAGAAGCATACAACATTCCCTTCGAAGTTAAATAATATTATTTAATATCTATATACCTTTAAAAAAATCGATCTTCTTAGGTCTAATGATATCTTCTATAATCTTCTAAATTTGAGAAACTGTGCATCTTCATAAAATTTTATAAGTATTGTTAAGAAGAGTAATAGGCCTTCCATTACCAATATGTTAAACATCTCAATTCTTAGAAAGAAGATGAACTAGCTAGAAAAGCTTGAGTACTTCAGGCCAACATCTGCCCATCTAACTCTTACAAGTAACACCTTTAGTAGGTAACTCTTAGAGCTTTTGGGCAATACTGTTGATATTTTCAACCCACTTTTCCCAACCCACCAACCACATTGTCCACCCCCACCCCCACACCCTCCCCTCCTACCCTTTGTAATAGGACCATCATCTTTCCTCACCATGTGCCATGTAGGGTAGTTTGATTTGATTAATGATGAAAAGGAAGTTGAGGTACACTGCCTAATCACATCATATTTTTACTAAGAGAAAATTTTTTAATAGCTTCTGGCAAAATCTAAAAGATATTGATGAGCGCTAGGTACCCCTATGCTCAAATATACTAATTACTAAGTGTTCACATACAATCAGGTCGAATTTTGTGGACTCTATATCTTCCAGTACACTAGCCTCTATAAAGTGAACTTGTCCTAACAATCATTCATTGTCTTCCCAATTACACCTGTGATATGAAAAGGTATGATTAAGTATAATCAAGGTGTATAATTTTTATGTTTTATATTTTGGTTGCTTAAAATAAAGGATGAAAGGAATGAAGTAATTTAATTACTAATTTAATCTAACTAACTATATCTAATTAATCCTAACATAAGCATCCATTTCCACTTGTCATACACATCTAGAACATGTTTAATACTATTAGGTTACCAAACGTTAAGCATTACTAGGATTACCAAGCACCAAGCATATGCTTAAAGTGGTTGTACTTATGTGCTTAATTATTTAATTACTTAAAGCATTAAGGAAAATTGCATAAAATAATAAATACATAAATATATATATATATAAAAAATCTATTTCAAAGTGCTGTAAGGTTTATAAAAAAGCCCATCTTTAATGTCGCACACATTGTTGTTCTCAAGTACAACAGTGCTTGAGTAAAGATTCTTAAAACTCTTAACTCCTAATGCGAGCACTTAGAAAAATATTCTAACTTCCAAATGAAAAAACTGCAAGAGCAAAACTACAACTATGATAAGACATGCCGTAAACATAGTGAGTAAGCATGTATTTATAGTTGAAAATAGACACTATGTTGATGGGGCCACGTCAATGCATCAATGAGGCCTAATTGATGAGGCCTAGTTGATGGGGCCTAGTTAACATAGCCAATATGTGATTCATCATACCCCCATGACTGAATGAAAACTTGTCCTCAAGTTCTTTATAAATTTGAAAACATATGGGATTATTTATTAACAACAAATATATGACAAACATAAACAAACACTAAGTATATGAATATACAATCATTACAAAATTTTCTAATGTTTAGGACCACAAAATTGAACACCAGGACAAAATTTGACAAACAAATTTTTCTTTAATGGCATGAAGATGATGGAGAAGATTAAATGATCCCAGGTAGTGGAGGCTCTTAAGGTTCTAAAGGACCTTCTCCTACTTTAGGTGCACAAGGTGGTTGAAGCTATTGTGGTTGTCCTATTATGGCTACAAATTTTAGTGGAAGATGGAAAGCATCCAAAAATGCTTTAATCTTCTCCTCCTTATTCCTAGGATCATGCATAGTCCATGTAGCTTTGTCAATATGGGTCAGAATGGGCACATCCTAAGGATAGGGCATTGTTGGGAACAACTCCTTAACATTGACAAACCATGCAACAAATTGTTTGTGTTTGATTTTGAATATCCTAATTGCATTTTGCAATTCCTAGTAGTCATTCATTCTTCTAGCTAGATTCTCAGTAGTTGATCTTTCATTAGTGAATATTTCCCTAAGAACTTTGAGTTTAGCATTTGCAATCGCAAGCTTTTACTTGGTCTCCTTGTGGTGCTTGAACTCTACCTCGTACAACAAGTATGAGTTAGTTATCTATTTTTCTAGCTCTGACCATACCTGTCTAGTAGTTAGCATTGCTAGGTTTGCATATTTGAGATTGGAAAGCTCCATATATTTAGTCATATCTTCTATTTATAATTCCTTCATGCAGATCTTAGCTTTGTTATCAATATCTATCCCATGAATGATAGGTTGCCTCACCTCTTTTCCTTGTTGGATTTTTTGGAAGGTCTCATTAACTTTTTTCTTAGTCATCTGGATCTGTCTTTCATTAACTTCTTTCTATAAGTCAACCTGATCTTTGTAGTGGTTCTTGACTCTCTTAAGTTTGAGAGCCTCATTCTTCCAAGTGGTAATCTTGATCACATATTTTTTATATAAGGTACAAGATTCCTCTATAGAGATATTTCTATTCTTTATTGTTCATCTTCTAAGCTCAGTGTTCACCCTAACTCACTACTACTATTGATGGATGAATTCTTACATTTATTGTTTCTACACATCAACATTCCATAGGTGATGATTTTATATAGTCAACATCTCATTCTCTTGACACATTTGGACCAAGCCCTTTTGAACTAAATATTTTTTGGCCTCGATCGTGGACTAGTCAAAGATAGCTATTACCATCCCTACCTCAACCTATTTGAGTTTGTCTTGAAGCTATTGAAAAGCTTCATCTCTTATAAGTATAGGGTTGAGCAGTGCGACATTAGTAAGATTGGTTCTTAATTTGGAAACCTTTGTGGCCAAGCATTGGTTTTGTGCTTGAGCTATTTCAAGTTGCCCTTCTAAAATGATGCACTTGTCCTTTAGTTTAAGCAACTCTAACTGGGTTGCAGTGATATTATCTAGAAAATGAAAGATATCCAAAATTAGTTGCCCAATTCCTACCAGTCAATCCAACAGCTCTTCATGCGAGGCTACACTCAGGTTTCTATTAATAATTGCTTTGAATGTCTATACATCTCTGAGTATAAAAATGTTTAGTATAGTTTCCATAGTTGTGTTCAAAGCTTTAATGATTCTATCAACAACCACTTTTGCTACTATCTCCTATCCTTGATGCTACATCACCAATATAGTTTCCCATCCACCTTTCTCCAAGAGTAATGAAAAGGTAGTAACATTTTTAGAGATTTCTAGGAATTGGTTTGTTGTGAGAGAGACATCATTACCTCTTGGGTACCAGGATTTGACCTTGTGGGTAGTTGCATTTTTTGGGCTGAAAATATTGGCCCACCTCCCTTCATCTCACTAATTGTTTGAGCCACTTAATTAAGGTGACCAATTGTAGGATGATACATAGATGGATCCTTACCACTTATTCCTACTTACTGCTCCCACTCATATAAGAGATGCTCTTAGATTTCACATAAATGCTCAATGGTTGTGTGGATCTTTAACATTGTTTCTTGATTGGGTGGTGGAGATGGTAGTTACTACTCCTCTTCTTGGGACATAGCAGGGATCTTGTCTTTCATCATTTTAGACTAGGAGTTGATGGGAGTATGCTTGATCATATCATTAGTGTAACAAAATATCCTTGCCCTTTTATAGAGTTTTCTAATAAAGCATGGAAATGGCATGGTTTTCCTTCCACGTTTATTCTTCCTAAACATTTTTCTTTCTCCATATAGATTAGTTGTCGAAGGTTAAGAAGAAATTTCCTACTTAAAGTAGCACATGCTTGGGTGGATAAAGTTTNAAAATGTTTAGGAAGAATAAACGTGGAAGGAAAACCATGCCATTTCCATGCTTTATCAGAAAACTCTATAAAAGGGCAAGGATATTTTGTTACACTAATGATATGATCAAGCATACTCCCATCAACTCCTAGTCTAAAATGATGAAAGACAAGATCCCTGCTATGTCCCAAGAAGAGGAGTAGTAACTNAAAAATTGTTAAATAGAAAGTAATAGAAAGCTCAAAGCATTACACAATGTATGTTGTTACAAAAAATATTTTCGAGAACTTGCACCCCTCGTCAATGTGTTTAGGCAATGCGGCCAAGTAGTCGAAGCTACAAAGGCAAGGAAATGAGCATGCCAGTACATGTATAAATAGGGTCCCAGCTTCTAAAATTAGAAAAAAACCTGCTTTAAAATTAGAGCAGGCCCCACTCATCAGAGGTGAGATGGGGGTGGGATGAAGTACTAAAAAAACTATTACAGAACAATATTTCAAAAGCAAACATGAAGCATTTAACAAATTAGATCTTTTGGCAAAGCCGAAGGGTGTATAGGGTTTAGGGGAACCCTCATGTTTAGATGGTGGACATGAGGGGTCTGACACTAAAGAATGTCATGTATGCAAGCGTTCGGCTAAAAAAAGCAATGAAAAAAATTATTCAATAGCAACGAAGAGATGAACTGCAACAATGCTAAAGAAGAAACAACCAGAGGTTGTGATGAAACTAAACAAAGCACCTTCAGAAGAAACCATAACTAAGAAGACCAACGTAAGCAGAGTGGTGGTCAAGACACGGATCAAAAGGTAGAAACCTATTGTGGTCCAAACCAGTGGAGAACTTGCAAAAGGATTAAAAATTAACCAAAAACAAAAAAAAAATTGAAAATGGTTAGAATCTAGAGAATAGCGAAAGATGCTATCAATCAAGGCTCAACAATTCCAAGGTAGCAAGATAGAGAGAAATTTTTAGAAAATTTTACAATAGATCTCGTGTGTCAAGGAAAAGAATGGGAAGGCTGAGAGAAATACTACAGAAACTATAAAATAGAAAAACTGTTAAATAGAAAGTAATAGAAAACTAAAAGCATTGCACAACATATGTTGTTACACAAAATGTTATCAGGGACTTACACCCCTCATCAATGTGTTTAGGCAATGCAGCCAGGGAGCTGAAGCTGCAAAGGCAAGGAAATGAGCATGCCTGTACATGTATAAATAGGGTCTCAACTTCTAAAATTAGAAAAAGTCCCACTTTAAAATTAGAAAAACTTTAGCTTTAAAATTAGAGCAACTCCCACTTTAAAATTAGAAAAACTTCTACTTTAAAATTAGAAAAACTCCCACTTCAAAATTGGAAAAAATTTCATTTTAAAATTAGAAAAACTCTTTCTTTAAAATTAGAGTGGTTCCCACTCGTTAGAGGCGAGATGGGGGTGGGATGAGGTATTAAAAAAACTATTATAGAACAGTATTTCAAAAGCGAACATGAAATATTCAACAAATCGAATCTTTTGGCAGAGTCGAAGGGTGTATAGTGTTTAGGGAGGATAGGGTTTAGGGTCTAGGGTGTATAGGATTTAGAGTTTAGGGTATTTTTTAGAAAATTTTAGAAATAGATCTCATGCATTAAGGAAAAGAACAGGAAGGCTGACAGAAATACTTCAAATTTTTAGGCTTAAAATTTTTGATGGGATCTCGTGCATCAAGAAAAAGAATAGGAAGGCTGAGAGAAATACTAGAGAAACTGTAAAATAGAATAATTGTTAAATAGAAAGTAAGAGAAAGCTCAAAACATTGCACAACGTATGTTGTTACACAAAATATTTTTGGGGAGTTGCACCCCTCATCAGTGTGTTTAGGCAATGCGGCCAAGCAGTCGAAGCTACAAACGCAAGGGAATGAGCATGTCAATATATGTATAAATAGGGTCCCAACTTCTAAAATTAGAAAAAATCATGCTTTAAAATTAGAGTGGGCCCCACTCATCAGAGGTGAGATGGGGGTTGGACATGATATTAACAAAACTATTACAGAACAGTATTTCAAAAGCGAACATGAAACATTCAACAAATTGGATCTTTAGGTAGAGATGAAGGGTGTATAAGATTTAGGGGAACCCTCATCTTTAGATGGTGGACATGAAGGGTCCAACACCAAAGAATGTGATGTACGCAAGTGTTTGGCTGGAAATAGCAATGAAAAAGAGTCTTTAACAGCAACCAAGAAGACCAATGTAAGCAAAGTGGTGCTCAAGACATGAATCAAAGAGTAGAAACATGTTGTGGTCCATAGAAACCTACAACATGATCAAAACCTGTGGAGAACCTACAAAATGATTAATACCTAACCAAAATAGAAAAAGATCTAAAAAAGGTTAGAATCCAAAGAATAGTGAAAGATGCTGTTAAGCAAGGCTTAACAATTCCAAAGAAACGAGATAGAGAAAAATTTTTACGCTTAAAATTTTTGATGTGATCTTGTGCATTAAGGAAAAGAATGGGAAGGCTGAGAGAAATACTATAGAAACTATAAAATAGAATAATTGTTAAATAAAAAGTAATAGAAAGCTCAAAGCATTGCACAACATATGTTGTTACACAAAACATTTTCGGGAACTTGCACCCCTCATCAGTGTGTTTAGGCAATGCGGCTACCCAGCCGAACCTACAAAGCCAAGGGAATGAGCATGCCTAAACATATATAAGTAGGGTCCCAACTTCTAAAATTACAAAAACTTCCGCTTTAAAATTAGAGTGGGCCCCACTCGTCAGAGGCCAGATGGGGGTGGGACATGGTACTAACAAAACTATTACAGAATAGTATTTCAAAAGCGAATGTGAAGCATTCAAAAAATTAGATCTTTTTGTAGAGTTGAAGGGTATATAGGGTGTAGGGTGTTTAGGGTTTATATGGTTTAGAGTTTAGGATTTATAAGGTTTACGGTTTAGGGTTTATGGCATTTTTAAAAAAAATTTAGAAATAGATCTTGTGCATCAAGGAAAAGAACGGGAAGGCTAAGAGAAATACTTAAAATTTTTAGGCTTAAAATTTTTTATGGGATCTCGTGCATTAAGAAAAAGAATGGAAGGCTTAGAGAAATACTATAGAAATTGTAAAATTGAATAACTGTTAAACAGAAAGTAACAGAAAGCTCAAAGCATTGCACAATGTATGTTGTTACACAAAACATTTTCGGGAAGTTGCACCCCTCATCAGTGTGTTTAGGCAATGTGGCCAAGTAGCCAAAGATGCAAAGACAAGGGAATGAGCATGCCTGTACATGTATAAATAGGGCCCAATCTTCTAAAATTAGAAAAACTCCTGCTTTAAAATTAGAGCAGGCCCCACTCATCAAAGGTGAGATGGGGGTGGGACACGATACTAACAAAACTATTATAGAATAGTATTTCAAAAGCGAACATGAAACATTCAACAAATCAGATCTTTGGGTAGAGCCAAAGGGTGTATAGGGTTTAGGAGAACCCTCATGTTTAGATTGTGGACATGAGGTGTCCAACATCAAATAATGTCATGTACACAAGTGTTCAGCTACAAAGAGCAATGAACAAGAGTCTTCAACAACAACGAGAAGATGAGCTACAACGATGCTGAAGAAGAAACAACCAGAGGTTGTGATGAAATTGAAGAAAGCTCCTTTAGAAGAAACCACAACCAAGAAGACCAACGTAAGTGGAGCAGTGGTCAAGACACAAATCAAACAGTAAAAACATGTCATGGTCCATAGAAACTTGCAACGTGATCAAAACCTATGGAGGATCTACAAAAGGATTAATACCAAATCAAAATATAAAAAGATCTTAAAAAGGTTAGAATTCAAAGAATAGTGGAAAATGCTGTTAAAAAAGGCTTAGGAATTCCAAGGCAATGAGATAGAGAGAAATTTTTAGGCTTAAAATTTTTTATGTGATCTCGTGCGTTAAGGAAAAGAATGGGAAAGCTCAGAGATATACTGTAGAAACTTTAAAATAGAATAACTGTTAAACACAAAGTAATAGAAAGCTCAAAGCATTGCACAATGTATGTTGTTACACAAAAAATTTTCAAGGACTTGCACCCCTCATCAATGTGTTTAGGCAATGCAACTAGGTAGTTGAAGTTGCAAAGGCAAGGGAATGAGCATGCCAGTACATGTATAAATAGGGTCCCAACTTCTAAAATTTGAAAAAATTCTACTTTAAAATTAGAGTGGGATCCATTTATTAGAGGTGAGATGGGGGTGGGACGTGGTACTGACAAAACTATTACAAAATAGTATTTCAAAAGCGAACATGAAGTGTTTAAAAAATTAGATCTTTTGGTAGAGCTAAAGGGTGTATAGGGTTTAGGGAATTTTTTAGAAAATTTTAGAAATAGATCTAGTGTTTCAAGGAAAAGAATGGGAAGGCTGAGAGAAATACTTAAAATTTTTAGGCTTAAAATTTTTAATGGGATCTCGTGTGTCAAGGAAAATAACGAGAAGGTTGAGAGAAATACTGTACAAACTATAAAATAGAATAACTGTTAAACAGAAAGTAATAGAAAGTACAAAGCATTGCACAACATATGTTGTTACACAAAATATTTTTGGGGACTTGCACCCCTCATCANAGTATTTCAAATGTGAACATGAAGCATCCAACAAATCAGATCTTTTGGTAGAGTTGAAGGGTGTATAGGGTTTAGGTTGTATAGTTAGGGTTTAGGGTTTATAGGGTTTAGGATGTATAGGGTTTAAGGTTTAGGGTTTATGGTGTATAGGGTTTAGAGTTTAGGGTTTAGGGCATTTTTTAGAAAATTTTACAAATAGATCTCGTGTGTCAAGGAAAAGAACAGGAAGGTTGAGAGAAATACTTAAAATTTTTAAGCTTAAAATTTTTTATGGGATCTCATGCATCAAGGAAAAGAATGGGAAGGTTGAAAGAAATACTGTAGAAACTATAAAACAGAATAACTATTAAACAGAAAGTAATAGAAAGCTCAAAACATTTCACAACGTATGTTGTTACACAAAATGTTTTTGGGGACTTGCACCCCTCATCAGTGTTAGGTAATGCGTCCAGGCAGTTGAAGTTGCAAAGGCACGCGAATGAGCATACCAGTACATGTATAAATAGGGTCCCAAGTTCTAAAATTAGAAAAACTCCTGCTTTAAAATTAGAGTAGGACCCACTTGTTAGAGGTGAGATAGGGGTGGGATGTGGTACTGACAAAACTATTACAGAATAGTATTTCAAAAGCGAACATGAAGCATTCAACAAATCAGATCTTTTAATAGAGTTGAAGGGTCTATAGGGTTTAGGGTTTAGGGTGTTTAGGGTTTATGTTTTATAGGATTTAGGATTTAGGATTTAGGATGTATAGGGTTTAGGGTTTACGGTTGAAGGTGTATAGGGTTTAGGGTGTATAGGATTTAGGCTATTTTTTAGAAAATTTTAGAAATAGATCTCATGCGTCAAGGAAAAGAATGGGAAGCCTGACAGAAATACTTAAAATTTTTAGGCTTAAAATTTTTTATGGGATCTCGTGCATCAAGAAAAAGAATGGGAAGGCTGAGAGAAATACTGTAGAAACTGTAAAACAGAATAACTATTAAACAGAAAGTAATGGAAAGTTCAAAGCATTACATAACATATGTTGTTACACAAAACGTTTTCGAGGACTTGCACCCCTCATCAATGTGTTTAGGCAATGCAGTTAGGAAACCGAAGCTACAAAGGCAAGGGAATGAGCATGTCAGTTCATGTATAACTAGGGTCCCATCTTCTAAAATTAGAAAAACTCCTACTTTAAAATTAGAGTAGGCACCACTTATTAGAGGTGAGATGGGGATGCGACACGGTACTGACAAAACAATTACAGAACATTATTTCAAAAGAGAACATGAAACATTCAACAAATTTGATCTTTGGGTAGAGCTAAAGGGTGTATAGGGTTTATGGGAACCCTCATGTTTAGATGGTGGACATGAGGGGTCCAACACCAAAGAATGTCATGTACACAAGTGTTCGGCTGGAAATAGCAACGAACAGGAGTCTTCAGCTGCAACGAGGAGATGAGTTGCAATGATGCTGAAGAAGAAATAGCCAGAAGTTGTGATGAAACTAAAGAAAGCTCCTTCAAAAGAAACCATAACGAAGAAGACCAACATAAGAAGAGTGGTGGTCAAGACATGGCTCAAATAGTAGAAACATGTCGTGGTTCGTAGAAACCTGCAACGTGATCAAAACCTGTGGAGAACCTGCAAAAGGATTAATACCTAACCAAAATAGAAAACTATTTGAAAAAGGTTAAAATCTAAAGAATAGTGAAAGGCGTTGTCAAGCAAGGCTCAGTAATCCTAAGGCAATGAGATAGAGAGAAATTTTTAGGCTTAAAATTTTTTATGTGATCTTGTGCATCAAGGAAAAAATGGGAAGGCTAAGAAAAATACTATAGAAACTATAAAACATAATAACTATTAAATAGAAAGTAATAGAAAGCTCAAAGCATTACACAACGTATGTTGTTACAAAAAATGTTTTCGAGGACTTGCACCCCTCATCAGTGTGTTCAGGAAATGCGGCTAGACAACCAAAGCTACAAAGCCAAGGGAATGAGCATGCCAGTACATGTATAAATAGGGTCCCAACTTCTAAAATTAGAAAAACTCCCACTTTAAAATTAGAGTGGGCCACACTCATCAGAGGTGATATGGGGATGGGATGTGGTACTGACAAAACTATTATAGAACAATATTTCTAAAGTGAACATGAAGCATTCAACAAATCAGATCTTTTAGCAAAGCCGAAGGGTGTATAAGGTTTAGGGTTTATGGTGTATAGGGTTCAGGGTATATAGGGTTCAGGGTTTAGGGTGTATAGGGTTTAGGGATTAGGGTATTTTTTAGAAAATTTTAGAAATATATCTCATGCATCAAGGAAAAGAACAGGAAGGCTAAGAGAAATACTTCAAATTTTTAGCCTTAAATTTTTTTATGGGATCATGTGTGTCAAGGAAAAGAACGGGAAGGCTGAGAGAAATACTGTAGAAACTATAAAATAGAATAGCTGTTAAACAGAAAGTAATAGAAATCTCAAAGCAGTGCACAACGTATGTTGTTACACAAAATGTTTTTGGAGAGTTACACCCCTCATCAATGTGTTTAGGCAATGTGGCTAGGCAGCTGAAGCTGCAAAGCCAAGGGAATGAGCATGCTAGTACATGTATAAATAGGATCCCAACTTCTAAAATTACAAAAAATCCCACTTTAAAATTAGAGTGGGCCACACTCATCAGAGGTGAGATGGGGTTGGGATGTGGTACTGACAAAACTATTACAGAACAGTATTTCTAAAGCGAACATGAAGCATTCAACAAATTAAATCTTTTAGCAGAGCCGAAGGATGTATAGGGTTTAGGTTGTATAGGGTTCAGGGTGTATAGGGTTTAGGGTATTTTTTAGAAAATTTTAGAAATAGATCTTGTGCATCAAGGTAAAGAATGACAAGGCTGAGAGAAATACTTAAAATATTTAGGCTTAAAATTTTGTATGGGATCTCGTGCATCAAGGGAAAGAATGGGAAGGCTGAGAGAAATACTGTAGAAACTGTAAAATAGAATAATTTTTAAATAGAAAGTAATAGAAAGCTCAAAGCATTGCACAATGTATGTTGTTACACAAAACATTTTCGGGGACTTGCACCCCTCATTAGTGTGTTTAGGCAATGCGGCTAGGTAGCCAAAGCAATAAAGCCAAGGGAATGAGCATGCCAGTACATGTATAAATAGGGTACCAACTTCTAAAATTA
>MNCI01034833.1:94951-110830 GCA_015680685.1 Gnetum montanum | reverse complement strand
AAGAGTCTTCAACAACAACAAGGAGATGAGCTGCAATGATGTTGAAGAAGAAATAGCCAAATGTTGTGATGAAACTGAAGAAAGCTCCTTTAGAAGAAACCACAACCAAGAAGACCAATGTAAGCAGAGCAGTGGTCAAGACATGGATCAAAGAGTAGAAACATGTCATGGTCTGTAGAAACCTACAACGTGATCAAAACCTGTGGAGAACCTACAAAAGGATTAATACCTAACCAAAATAGAAAAAGATCTAAAAAAGGTTAGAATCCAAAGAATAGTAAAAGACGCTGTCAAGAAAGGCTTTGCAATTCCAGGGCAACGAGATAGAGAGAAATTTTTAGGCTTAAAATATTTGATGTGATCTCATGCATTAAGGAAAATAATAGAAAGGTTGAGAGAAATACCGTAGAAACTATAAAATAGAATAACTATTAAACACAAAGTAATAGAAAACTCAAAGCATTGCATAATGTATGTTGTTACACAAAATGTTTTCTGGGACTTGCACCCCTCATCAGTGTGTTTAGGTAATGCAGTCAGGTAGCTAAAGCTACAAAGGTAAGGGAATGAGCATGCCAATACATGTATAAATAGGGTCCCAACTTCTAAAATTATAAAAACTCCTGCTTTTAAATTTAGAAAAAATCCAGCTTTAAAATTAGAAAAAATCTCGTTGTAAAATTAGAAAAACATTTTAAAATTAGAAAAATTCCCACTTTAAAATTAGAAAATCTCCAACTTTAAAATTAGAGCAAGCCCCACTCATTAGAGACGAGATCGGGGTGGGACACGGTACTGACAAAACTATTACAGAAAAGTATTTCAAAAGTGAACATGAAACATTCAACAAATCGGATGTTTGGGCAGAGCCAAAGGGTGTATAGGGTTTAGGGTTTAGCTAATGGATGTATAGGGTTTAAGGCTTAGGGTGTATAGGGTTTAGGATTTATAGGGTTTAGCATGTATAGGGTTTAGGTAAGGGAATGAGCATGATTTTAAAATTTTTAGGAGTTTAAAATTTTTTAGGAGTTTAAAATTTTTAGGAGTTTAAATTTTTAGGCTTAATTTTAGAAAATTTTAGAAATAGATCTCGTGCATTAAGGAAAAGAGCGAGAAGGCTGAGAGAAATACTATAGAAACTGTTGAATAGAAAAATTGTTAAACAAAAAGTAATAGAAAGCTCATAGCATTGCACAACGTATGTTGTTACACAGAACATTTTCAAAGACTTGCATCGCTCATCAGTGTATTTAGGTAATGTGGCCAAGCAGCCGAAGTTGCAAAGGCAAGGGAATGAGCATGCTAATACGTGTGTAAATAGGATTTCAACTTCTAAAATTAGAAAGCCCGCTCTAGAATTAAAGTAGGCCCTACTCGTTATAGGTGAGATGGGGGTGGGACGTTGTACTAACAAAACTATTACAGAACAATATTTCAAGAGTGAACATGAAACATTCAACAAATTGGATCTTTTGGCAAAGCTGAAGGATGTATAGGGATTAGGGGAACCCTCATGTTTTCATGGTGGACATGAGGGATCCAACACCAAAGAATGTCATGCACAGAAGCGACTAACTAATAATAGCAATAAACAAAAATCTTCAACAACAACGAAGAGATGAGCTGTAACAATGCTGAAGAAGAAATAACCAAAGGTTGTGATGAAACTGAAGAAAGCACCTTCAGAAGAAACCACAACCAAGAAGACCAACGTAAGTAAAGTGATGGTCAAGACACGAATCAAAAAGTAGAAACCTGTCGTGGTCCGTAAAAACCTGCAACGTGATCAAAATCCGTGGAGAACTTGCAAAAGGATTACAACCTAACCAAAAATAGAAAAAAATTTGAAAATGGTTAGAATCCAGAGAACATCAAAAGATGCTGTTAAGCAAAGCTCAGCAATTCCAAGGTAGTGAGATAGAAAGGAAATTTTAGAATATTTTAGAATAGATCTTGTGCGTCAAGGAAAAGAACTGGGAGGCTGAGAGAAATACTGTAGAAACTGTAAAATAGAAAAAAATATTAAATAGAAAGTAATAAAAATCTCATGGCATTGCACAATGTATGTTGTAACACAAAACGTTTTTGAGGACTTACATCCCTCATTAGTGTGTTTAGGCAATGCGGCTAGGTAGCCGAAGCTGCAAAGGCAAGGGAATGAGCATGCCAGTACATGAATAAATAGGGTCCCAACTTCTAAAATTAGAAAAAATTTTGCTTTAAAATTAGAGAAACTTTCCCTTTAAAATTAGAGAAACTCCCAACTAAGGGATCCAACACCAAAGAATGTCATGCACAGAAGCGACATGAGGGATCCAACACCAAAGAATGTCATGCACAGAAGCGACTAACTAATAATAGCAATAAACAAAAATCTTCAACAACAACGAAGAGATGAGCTGTAACAATGCTGAAGAAGAAATAACCAAAGGTTGTGATGAAACTGAATAAAGCACCTTCAGAAGAAACCACAACCAAGAAGACTAATGTAAGCAGAGTGGTGGTCAAGACACAGATCAAATAGGAGAAACATGTTGTGGTCCGCAAAAACCTACAACGTGACCAAAATCCATGGAGAACCTACAAAAGGATTAATACCTAACCAAAATAGAAAAAAGATCTAAAAATGATTAAAATCCAGAGAACAGCGAAAGAAGTTGTCAAGAAAGGCTCAACAATACCAAGACAATGAGATAGAGAGAAATTTTTAGGGTTAAAATTTTTTATGTGATCTCGCGTGTCAAGGAAAAGAATGGGAAGGCTGAGAGAAATACTGTAAAATAGAAAAAATTGTTAAACAAAAAGTAATAGAAAGCTCAAAGCATTGCACAACATATGTTGTTACACAAAATGTTTTTGGGGACTTGCATCCCTCATCAGTGTGTTTAGGCAATGTAGCCAGGTAGCTGAAGCTACAAAGGCAAAGGAATGAGCATGCCAATACATTAGAAAGCCTGCTCTAAAATTAGAAAGCCTGCTCTAAAATTAGAAAGCCTGCTCTAAAATTAGAAATCTCGCACTAAAATTAGAAAGCTCGCTCTAAAATTAAAGCCCACTCTAAAATTAAAAAGGAAGAGATTTTCTAATTTTAAAATGGGAGTTTTTCTAATTTTAAAGTGAGTTTCTCTAATTTTAAAGTGGGAGTATCTCTAATTTTAAAGTGAGTGTTTCTCTAATTTTAAAGAGGGAGTTTTTCTAGTTTTAAAGTAGGAGTTTCTCTAATTTTAAAGGGAAAGTTTCTCTAATTTTAAAGCAAAATTTTTTCTAATTTTAGAAGTTGGGACCCTATTTATTCATGTACTGGCATGCTCATTCCCTTGCCTTTGCAGCTTCGGCTACCTAGCCGCATTGCCTAAACACACTAATGAGGGATGTAAGTCCTCAAAAACGTTTTGTGTTACAACATACATTGTGCAATGCCATGAGATTTTTATTACTTTCTATTTAATATTTTTTTCTATTTTACAGTTTCTACAGTATTTCTCTCAGCCTCCCAGTTCTTTTCCTTGACGCACAAGATCTATTCTAAAATATTCTAAAATTTCCTTTCTATCTCACTACCTTGGAATTGCTGAGCTTTGCTTAACAGCATCTTTTGATGTTCTCTGGATTCTAACCATTTTCAAATTTTTTTCTATTTTTGGTTAGGTTGTAATCCTTTTGCAAGTTCTCCACGGATTTTGATCACGTTGCAGGTTTTTACGGACCACGACAGGTTTCTACTTTTTGATTCGTGTCTTGACCATCACTTTACTTACGTTGGTCTTCTTGGTTGTGGTTTCTTCTGAAGGTGCTTTCTTCAGTTTCATCACAACCTTTGGTTGTTTCTTCTTCAACATCGTTGTAGCTCCTCTCTTCATTGCTGTTGAAGATTTTTGTTCATTGCTATTTTCAGCTGAAAGCTTGTGTACATGACATTCTTTGGTGTCGAACCCCTCATGTCCACCATCTAAACATGAGGGTTCCCCTAAACCCTATACACCCTTCAGCTCTGCCAAAAGATCCAATTTGTTGAATGCTTCATGTTCTCTTTTGAAATATTGTTCTATAATATTTTTGTCAGTAGCACGTCCCACCCCCATCTTGCCTCTAACGAGTGGGACCTGCTGTAATTTTAAAGTGAGAGTTTTTCTAATTTTAGAAGTTGGGACCCTATTTATTCATGTACTGGCATGCTCATTCCCTTACCTTTGCAGCTTTAGTTGCCTAGCCGCATTGCCTAAACACACTAATAAAGGGTGCAAGTCCCTAAAAACATTTTTTGTAATAACATACGTTGTGTAATGCCATGAGATTTCTATTACTTTCTATCTAACATTTTTTTCTATTTTACATTTTCTATAGTATTTGTCTCAGCCTCCCCGTTCTTTTCCTTAACGCATGAGATCTCTTCTAAAATTTTCTAAAATTTACTTTCTATCTAACAATTTTTCTGTTCTACAGTTTCTATAGTATTTCTCTCAACCTTCTCGTTCTTTTACTTGACGCACGAGATGTATTTTTAAAATTTTCTAAAAAATTCCTCTGTATCTCACTGCCTTGGAATTGCTGAGCCTTGCTTGAAACCATCTTTTACTTTTCTCTGTATTTTAACCATTTCATATTTTTCTCTATTTCTGGTTAGGTTTTAATCCTTTTGTAGGTTCTCCACAGGTTTTGATCACGTTGTAGGTTTTTGCAGACCACAACGTGTTTCTTTTATTTGATCCATGTCTTGACCACTGATTTTCTTACGTTGGTCTTCTTGGTTGTCGTTTCTTCTGAAGTAGCTTTCTTTAGTTTCATCACAACCTCTGGTTGTTTCTTCTCCAACATTGTTGCAGCTTGTCTCTTCGTTGCTATTGAATACTTTTGTTCATTGTTGTTTTTTAGTCGAATGCTTGCATTCATGACATTCTTTGGCGTCAAACCCCTCATGTCCACCATCTAAACATGAGGGTTCCCCTAAACTCTTAACATCCTTCGGCTCTACCAAAAGATCCGATTTGTTGAATGCTTCATGTTCGCTTTTGAAATTATTTTCTGTAATAGTTTTGTCAGTACCACATCCCACCCCCATCTTTCCTCTGAAGAGTGGGGCCCACTCTAATTTTAAAACAAGAGTTTTTATAATTTTAGAAGTTGGGACCCTATTTATACATGTACTGACATGCTCATTCCCTTGCCTTTGCAGCTTCAGCTGCCTGGCCACATTACCTAAACATACTGATGAGGGGTGCAAGTCCTCAAAAACATTTTGTGTAACAACATATGTTATGCAGTGCTATGAGCTTTCTATTACTTTCTGTCTAATAGTTTTTCTGTTCTACAGTTTCTACAGTATTTCTCTCAGCCTTCTCGTTCTTTTCCTTGATTCACAAGATCTATTTTTAAAATTTTTTAAAACATTCTTTGATGTCGAACCCCTCATGTTCACCATCTAAACATGAGTGTTCCCCTAAACCCTATACACCCTTTAGCTCTACCAAAAGATCCAATTTGTTGAATGCTTCATGTTCACTTTTGAAATACTATTTTGTAATAGTTTTGTTAGTACCACGTCCCACCCCCATCTTGCCTCTAACGAGTGGGGCCAAATCTAATTTTAAAATGGGAGTTTTTATAATTTTAGAATTTGTGACCCTATTTATACATGTACTGGCATGCTCATTCCCTTCCCTTTGTAGCTTCAATTTCTTGGCTACATTGCCTAAACACATTGATGAAGGGTGCAAGTCCCCGAAAATGTTTTATGTAATAACATACATTGTGCAATGCCATGAGCTTTCTATTATTTTCTGTTTAATAGTTTTTTCTATTTTACAGTTTCTTCAGTATTTCTCTTAGCCTCCCCGTTCTTTTCCTTGATGCACAAGATCTATTTCTAAAATATTCTAAAATGGGTTTCCAAATTGAGGTCATAAGAAGTCCCTTGTGGAATTTGTGGTTAAAATGATCCAAGAAGATCCATCCTTAGTATAGACCAAAATCAACCACTTTCAGTGACTTTGCATCATCACTCTAAGACCGATTCACTCACTCGAGACATAAGAGTGCTTCCACAAAACAACTACCATTCCACAAAGAGACGAAAATGGAAGTAGGAAGTGAGAGATAGGTCCTTAGTTAGAAGGGACCTTTAGACATAGGTGGATGTTGTTTGAGTCTCATAACCAGTGCTTGTAGCCCATTTATTTGTTAAAGGGATGTGCTTTGAATTTTCATCATTTTTTTTCTTTTTTCTCAGATGGGAACTACACCATGCAATGATGTTATTTGACTTCCTATTATTGGATGGTATGAAATAGTAAAAAGTTAGTGAAACACACTCAACCACTTAAGCAAGTAGAATAGTACAAATAGTATTAAGTCTTCTTCAAGTCACACCCTTTACAAACCTTTGAATTCTTCCTAATTCTAGAACTACCAAGGTCACCAATTGATTAAAAGTTTCTTTAATGGAAGGGACCTCAAATTTTTAGAACAAGAAAAACCATAGAGTTCATTGGATGGGAAAACGTAGACTCACTACTTGTTCCATGAAAAATAAACCATGTCAAAGTCATCAGACATCAAAATTCAAACATAGAAACTAGACATCAACAATTACAACATTAAACACAAACCATCATTAGTAAACAACAATAGCGACACTATGTCTAGTGACGATAAAGCAATTTTTATTAGCAAAAATGAGAAAATATCATACTTGAATAAAATAAAACAAAGTAAAATATATAAGAAATTGTAAAATAGTCAAGAAGATTCAAAGGTACTAAAGAGGGTGAAAAATTAGAAAAATCAAGAATTTGTAAAATAAATAATTTGTAAAAATCAAAAATGTAAAAAACAAAAAGGTAGAAAACCCAAGAAGCTAAATGGATTGTCAGCATGGATGGCCATCTCCCCCATGATTGAGTTGGAAGGAGGAGATCTGAAAAATAGAATGCGGTTGTCCAACCATCAAGGTGGTAATTGCACTAGCTTGTCTAGGTTCAAGAAAAGGCTTTACTTGTTGAATGTTGACCAACTACTTTTTACTTGGGCATTCAAGTTGTAGTTCAACATGGATCCAAAGGGAAAGGTTTGATCAATTACATAAGGTCCCTCCCATAATGTTTGGAATTTTTTCTTTTTGGGTACATGTGTGGGGTTCCAGTAAAGAACTTTATCTCCTAGTTGTAGTTTTACTTTCCTAATTCTAAGGTCATGACATTGCTTGCAAAATTCCTTGTTCACCTCATTCAAGGATAGGACAACTAATCAATTTTCATCTAGCATGTTCAAGTTGATTAATATTTCTTTCTATGGTAGAATTAGGTCAAGATTTAGATCACAGGCTGTTGAGAGTGTATGGAGAATAGCTAATAGGAAGTTTCCAAGTTGAATGATAAGCCAAGAGAGTATCGTTAAGTTTTGTGCTCCAATCCTTCCTATATTTGCTAATGGTTGGTTACCTCTACTTGACCATTAGCTTGGGGATGGTAAGGTGTTATTAATTTATATTTTTACCCCCAAGAATTGCATTAATTTTCTAAAGGTAACACCTATGAAATGAGTTCCACTGTCAGAAATTAGTGAACATGGCATCCCAAACCTATTCATAATATGTTGTTGTATAAATCTAGTAGCAGTGGATGATGTACAATTAGTAATAGTTTTTTCTTCTGCCCATTTTGTGCAATAGTCAATAGCTACTATGATATATGCCTTTTTTTTGGACATGGGTGCGATGGGATCCATAAAGTCAACACCCCATATGTTGAAAGGTTCCAGTGGTTGAATCCACTGTTGAGGACCTTTCATGTGAGCGGTCATCCCCCAATCTCATTGACAAGGTTCATAAGACTTGATGAACTAGTGAGCATCCCTAAAGATTGTAGGCCAATAGTATCCTGCCATCAAGATTTTTATGGCTATGCATCTCCTTGCAAGGGCCTTCATGAGCATCCTAGAAAATGCATAGTTAATCTTTGTCAAGGAAACACCAATGAATCATGTCATCAACACACACCTTGTAGAGGTGTTCATTAATTTTCATGAAGTATTTGACTTGATGAAGAAATTATTACTTCTTCCTAAAATCCAAGTCCTATGGAATCTCTTGAGTAAGAAGATATTTGAGGATGCCATTATACCATATTTCTTTTGTAGGAGTTGGTTCACTTATTACTCTTGTAAAGAGGAGTTCGTCTAGAAACTGATTAGAGAGTGGGCTCTCCTCCTCTTTATTATTCCATCTTAAGTAACAGAGTTGATCAGTGACCACATTCTTAGTTCCTTTTTGATCTATCATAGTGAGGTCAAATTCCTACAAGATTACAAGCCACCGTATAACACGAGGGCTCACTGTTGCCTTATTCATGAGAAAGTGTATTGCACTATGATCCATATGCATGAATACTTTGTAACCAAGCACATAGTGCTTGAACTTTTTTAGAGAATACACCACTACCATTAATTCTTTCTTTATGGCGGTGTAATTTAACTATGCATCCACAATACTTAGACTCGTGCAGTGGATATAGTATGGACGTTTCTTATTATCCATCTATGTGAGCACTACTCCAAAGGCATAGTTAGATGCACCCATCATGATATGGAAGGGTCTAGACCAGTCTATTTCTCATAGGATTGGTGTTTCTACAAGTTTTTCCTTTAATTTTTGGATTGCATGTTCTCATTCCTTGGTCTAGATGAAAGGTGCATCTTTCTTTATAAGCTCTACCAACAACTTTGTGATCTTAGAGAAATTCTCTATAAATATTTTATAGTAGCCAATGTGTCTAAGGAATGTCTAGACATCTTTAATGATCTCTAGTTGATGTGTTATTCCTTGGATGACCCTTATCTTTTTTGGGTCTACCTCAATCCCTTCTGTGAAATTCAGTGCCCAAGAATAATGCCTTCTTCAATCATAATATGGCTCTTTTGCCAATTTAGTCATAGGTTTGTCTCCACACATCTCTATAGTACTTGCTCTAGGCAGTCCAAGGCTTGCTCAAAGGTAGCTCTATAGGTGAAAAAGTCATCCATGAAGACTTCAACAACACTATCGATCTGCTATTGAAAGATACTAAGGACTAAGTGTTAAAATGTTGCAGGGGCATTACATAGACCAAATGGCATCTTACAATATGCAAAGGTTCCCTAGGGACTCATGAATGTTGTAATGGCCTGATCTTTAGGTATAATTTGGATTTGGTTATAGCCACTATAACCATCGAAGAAACTATAATAACAATGCCTAGAAATGATTTCTAACACTTGATCTAAAAATGGCAAAGGAAAGTGATCTTTAAATGTTACCATATTCAACAACTTGAAGCTCATGCAGACCTGCCATTTGCCACCTTTCCTTGGCACAATTACAAGTGAACAAACTAATTCACTATCTGCAATTGGATAGATGAACCCTACCTTGAGCAGTTGCTCGATTTCTTCTTTGATGAGTTGCTTCAATTTGGGGTTCAACCACCTCTACAGCTACCTTCTAGGCTTCATGGTTGGGTCAGTGTAGATGTGATGCTAGCATATCCTTGGATCAATTTTTATTAGCTCTAGATATAACCAAGAAAAGGCTATTAACCATTTTTTCACCACCTTCAACAACTTTTCTTTTTATTTAGGAGCAAGTTTGGCATTAATTATAATTGGTTTACCATTCTTTAAAAATGCATACTCTATTTCAACTAGTAAATTTTTTAGCTCTAAGAGCTCTTGTTTAAAGTTATTAGGGATTTCCAACTCTTCCCAATAGGTATCATCATCTTCATTAGAGAGATGGGAATGAACTTATTCAATTTTATTCATGCTTTCAACATATGCACAAGTTAGGCTCTCAGTTGGTTCCATGGATAGTGTGTTGCTATCTATTTTAGCTATCAACAACTGGATTCCCTCCTATTTTGTGACTATTGTGTATAAACACCTTTGAATATTGATCTCTTGTGCACACTAATTGTATGCCTTAATGTATGTGCTCTTGATGGATCAAATATTTTGCATGAAATTACACCCATTATTTCTATACATGATGCATGGAATACAATTGTTCTTAATTTTTCCTAGCTCATTTTCCTTGGATATTTCAAGAGATAGGTTCCTTATGCCCATTCATGTGTCAACCATGCTTAACCAAGCTCTTCCCATCATTATGGGAAAGTTACTTTTGTGGTTGTCCACCTTGATTACTAGAAAATTAGTAGGATAGGACCACCCACAAACTATGGTTACAATGTCCTCTACTAATCCCAGAGGAATAGTAATTGACTGATATGCTAATTCTAGATAAATGTTACTCTTCTTGAAAGGTGGTAGGTTTCAATCCTTGTACATGTCATGGGAGATGAGAGTAACTCTAGAACCTGAGACAAGAAGAGCCTTGCATGGCTCTTGTCCAATGATCTATAGATAAATGAGTGAACTTTCTAGATCAGATCCTTTTGTAGAAAGATTGCCAACCTTGATCCAATTAAAAATAGCATGAGTTAGCATTATTGTGCAAATCCAAGGCGGAACTTGGTTTGAAGGACACTTGAAGGTGTTTGATGTAGAGAATGACAGTGCTAGAGATGCAATATGATCAACTGGACTAGATTGTGATGGTTGAAGAGGAGTACTAGGCTAGAAAAAAGATCTTTTCCTAGATCGATTGTCCAAACCACTTGGCTAAAAAACTAGTTGTGAGTGTACATCCCTTATAGCATTTTGTTGTTGCAACTGTGGGGGAATCTCATCCTACATGGACAAAGCTAGAGGTAATTGGGTTAAAGGTGGAGGTGTATGTATAGAGAGATGTAGAGGATGGTATGTATATAGATATGGATTTTTCCCTTGAGTAGATGGTAAATGTGTTTGGTGGTACTCTAGAGGATAATAGTGATGAAATGATGCATGACTTGTAGAACTTTTAAGGGAGATGGGTTGCTAAACATAATACCCATATGGATCTTGTTGCCTATAAGGGTACTATTACCTTAGTAATGGCATTTTCCATGATTGTGGTTGGTACCATTGTTGGTAATATTCATAAGGTTATGGAGGAGTTCCACTTGGGTAGTAAGCTTGTTGTTGTTGGTGGAACTTCCTTGGATTACCTTGAGGGTAAGGTAATCATCTTGGAGCTTATCTACATGCTAGGTAAGGATTCAATGCATACACTCCAGACTCTTATAAGTGTGACACCACAAGGCAACATCCCTTTGAATGTTTGTGTTAAAAGATGTTACATTTAGTTTCATCATCAAAGTCAAACTTCACAAATTCTTCTACTACAGCAGCTTTGCACTTACCTCTTTGGTAGGTGCATTTAGCATCTTTTTGCCTCCTACAATTATGATCACTATTTTTCTCTTTGGATGCTTTAGAAATATTCAAAGAAGTTTAAAATTCTTCATCCAAAGTGTCCCATAATTTGTTAACCTTGGCCAAAATATCAAAAATAGATTTTTGGATGGGCAAGGTCTTTTTGTTCACCACTTTATCAAGTGGTGATTTCTCCTCATCACAAAATTAGACCTCTCATTTTTTTATGGAAGGGTCCCTATTATATTCTTTAGTACTTTCCATTTTTCGTAGCTCACATTCTTCTTGTACTACCTGCTTGATTAGCTTTTGGGTTTGATGAGCTCTTAATTCAAACAATCTTCCTTGGACATACACCCCAAGGGTTCTTCTTATTTCTACTCTGAGCCCATCTATGATGTGGCAAATTTTTTCCATTTGAGAATAACCATGGCTAGGGCATCAATGTAAGAGTGATAGTATTGATCCATGGAAACATCCAAGGGTTCATGTGCTCCTTGTTTCTAGCCTTGGGAAAAGCTTGATTTTCTACCATTTTTTCTCTATGTTCTGTAAGGTGCAAGCATCATGAAAAACTTGTAGATGTGTCTATAGATCAGAATTGTATCCCCCCTCAAATCTTGAAATATTGGTCATGTCTAAGCACTTGATCTAACTATTTTTCATATACCTGGTTGGGATTTTTACTACCTCTGCAATGTTGAGCATACTTTAAGTTGCTAATAGAGTTTCATCATCATCGCTGTGTCGATGATGCCAATGATGGTTTTAGCCATCCTTTTGATTTTTGTGGCCTTCGTAGTTGATGAGACACGACATGCATAGCGCCGTGATATCGCGTACGCGATATCGCGGCCGTCACGATATCGCGTACGCGATATCGCGGCCGTCACGATATCGCATCCCCTACAATATCGCATACGTGATATCGCGTCTTCCCCTACGATATCGCTTACGCGATATCGCGGTCTGCCACCATATCTATAAATAAGAGGTGGTACTCCCTTCATTTCCCAATCCTGGCTAGAAGTAGCGAAGCTCTGGCAGTTTGAACACTCCAGAGTTAGATTAATTTCCCATGTGCCCACAGTAGGAGTCCTAGAGTAAACGGCTCTTTATTCGAGCAACTTTGTAACCTAAACACAAGTTGTGTACAGTAATAAAGACGAACTTGATTGGATAAACCTTGCAGTACATGGTTTTATTTATTGTTATTTATCGCTTTCCTAGTGCGCACGAGTACGACTTGATTACAAGCATCTACGGATGTGTACGACTAATCAAGGAATCGGCTGCTTGTCGCAACACGTGAGTATGACTTGACTACGAGCATTGTGATTGCTTGGTAACCCAGTAGCATATTCCAGGATCTACGCTTGGTAATCCCAGTAGTAGTCCAATGTGTACGGCTAGTTAAGGAATCGGCTACTCATCGCTAGGCTAGAACGTGTGATAAGTATGACTTGGCTATGAGCATCCACGGGTGTGTATGGCTAGCCAAGGAATTAGCTGCTTATCACACTTAGGCTAAATAGGTGCCTCAGTACAATCACTTCGAGCACTTGCATTACGTGTGGTGATCCTAGTAACGATTAGCGTTTGGTAGCCACAGTTGCATAGTTCAGGGTGTGTCCGGTAAGTGGGAACGGATGCTGACGCTAGTTAATTTAGACTTAGGACATTAGTTAGAGTTAGTTAGTTTCTCAACCCTTTCCCTCATAGCTTAGGAGATAAACTAAAAAAAATTAAAAAAATCATATACCTCAGACTTGCTTAACCATACATTGTGACACATACAAGCAAGCCTGGGAAGACAACGAACGATTAACCCCAAGTGTTTCTTGTGGAGTTAAGGCATTTAGTCTACGGAGTTCGACCGGATCATGCGTACACACTCATATTCGTATGGTTGAGTGTAGGGGTACCTCGCCACTCATCATTGGCGCTGTTGCCGGGGACTAAGTGTTTTTTATGCCAATTCAGCATAAGGGATATCACTCACATCGTTGTGAGGCTTAACGAACCTTCGGGTTAATCAACTGAAAAATTAATTAATGGTAAAATTAGCACACCAATAAAAATGCCTTCTTCTCATACGAGCAACTCACCACCTAAGGATCATACACGAGACAGTCGGCAACATAAAAAACATAACCAAAATTAGCCAAGTCCTAAATAGTAAAAGATAGTATATACTCATCCCAATGAGTATATTTCAAACTTTACTTTTATTCTCCATCAAGATGAACAACTGCGGTGGAGAGATTTGTGTGCCGACCGAAATCGTCGGTGCGAGGCTGGAACGTTACGGGCACCGAAAGATCCGCGGACAAGCACAGTCGACCCTGCCTCCGCTTGAGGGTGAGCTGGAGTGGACAAAGGCAGAGTGCCTTGAATGGTCTGCACATGGATCAAACGAGGACTTCCTCGAGCACCACCGAAGTGTTATACGCTGGGTTATGTGTAAAACAGAACGTAAACGGTGAAATAGGCACAGACAGCATAAGCGTAGAGGGGCGTAAACGACGTCGAGTGTGAACAACGTAAACAGAGATAGGACCAGCGTAAGCGTATACAAGCGTAAACAGTGTAAACAAGTGCAAAGGGCATAAACAGATGCAAATGACGTAAACAGTGGGCGTACACGGACGCAGACGGAGCGTAAACGTAAGCGGGCATAAACGAAGCGTGGGCCAAACTAACGTAAAACTGTAAAAGAACTTGCAATAAGCGTGAACAGTGGATTATAGAGTTAAAATGTTGTGCACCGGTCTAACGCAGTTGTGTAGGGACACAAGGCAGACGTAATGCCCCGGTGGACGGAGGGATGCAGCTGGTTGACACGGTAAGCGGAGCACGGGCTGTGCTCAGCGTACAGGACTTCCAGCGTAAGCATAAGCGTAGGGGGATTTCTGCAGCGTAATTGCTCTGGGTTTGCTCTGGTAAATTTTTTGCGGCTCTGGTAAATGCGGAAAACTGGGCTATTTATAGGGGTAGGGTTACCGGGAAAATCGGACTGAGAGACACATGGCGTATAGACCAGGCGTTACAATTTAGAAACATGGTATACGTTGGGCGTATACATTACAATAGGCCGGCGTATACGCTGGGCGTAGACTTGGACAGATGCTGGCATATACGCTGGGACGTATACGCTAATGGATGTTGGGTGTATACGCCGGGCGTATACGTCAAAGGATGTCCACTTGCTTCAATCCTTGCTCTTCGGTGTAATCTTCATGTTGCCATTGGAGATCTTGTCGTCGAGCGTGTGCATCTGCCATACTTGGGCGTGTACGCCGGAGAGCCGGGCGTATACGCTGGGCATAGACGCTGGGCGTAGACGCCAGGCGTAGACGCTAGCACAACTCGGTTTAAAACTGGGCATACACACCGGCACAACACTTTGGTAAGAATCAGATGTTTCGATTTTCAAAATTGTCCTGTGTGACTTCAAATGTAGCCGAAGTCACCCGTGGGTCATGGGGATCTGCTTCTTGTCAGATAGATGCTAAACTCAAAGATTTTTGTGGTGTTTCATTGGCCCCTCTTTGTTGACGCTTGGAGGAATCAACCCGAGAAGCGTCGACAAAGAAACGCAAAACACCACAAGAAACTTGACAAAAGCTCTGTCCTTTGCCACCTGACCAGACATCATCGTACCATGTTTAGTGATGAATGGTATTGAAAGGGCGAGATTGGTAACTAGCAGGAGGGAAGGGATCGTGGGGATCGGCGGCAGCCCGAGGGATCATGCTGGGAAAATGGGATGCTCAGGTGTGCGGCATGGTGGTCCTTGTCGATAGCCATCTTTCGGCAAACTCGGAACTCAAGCATGTGATGTGCGTCCTTTGGCGGAACAATGCTCTTGGTGATTTTTCAAGAGAAACAATTGTCGCTACCAAAGCTACGGGGTGATGTTTTGCATTCTTTGGAGGAACAGCTCCCTTCTTTGGGGAAACTGTTTAGCGAAGAGCCAAAGCCATGCGATAGGATGTTTCTTGACTATTTTTGACATGAGTACGCATTTTGAAGACCGATACCTTCCCGCCTGGGGTCTATATGGGAAGTGCCAAGGGTCCCGTTCGTGACCACGTTGTACATGGGATGTTTTTTTTTTTTGAAGCTTGTCCCTGTACTCATGCGCGAATATTGTGTTCTGTGTGTTGCGACTGCTGTAACGTTTCGCAGTGTGCAATAGTTTGGTAAACAGATAGTGGATTTTTGGGGAATGGGAATGTGCGGGTCAACGATTTGATTTAGTCTTGCCAAGTGGACCAATGGACATTACCTCATCTTGCTGCCTATGATGAAACGCACTCTCGTACGAGAACTTCCAAGCGTCATCCTGCAAACACAACTTCAAAGAGACAAGAAAACCATGAGTGAATTAATGAGTTTAGATTTAAACAGCTGTAGGTGAACAAAAATATTGGGGCGATTCTGAGTATGGAATGTGAATGTCGACGATGCTGATGAGGGATGCAATGATTCTGATGAATAAATATGGCTGTGGAATGAGGAGTCGAAGATGAACGCGCTAGTTTATAGTCTTAGCGGACTATCATGGGTTAGTTTTGTGTCGTAACCCGT
>MNCI01034833.1:77680-87819 GCA_015680685.1 Gnetum montanum | reverse complement strand
ATTTTTACTATGTTAGAGTTTGATGCCCAATTTTGTTTGTTCTAACGTTTGTCTTTTCCTATGGACAGGTGCCCAACTGAGGTGGGACCCGTCTGAACCTGTCGATATGGAGAGTTTGCCTATGCTATCCCCTGAAATTGAACAAGTGCCTAGACCTGTTTATGAAGAGGTAGCAGAGGGTTTCGTTCACAATGCCAAAATGGTATGGATGTGTAGGAGATCCATTGAAAAATTGTGGCTCCAAATCCAGGCAAAAGAGAAGGAGAATTCTGCATTGTCAACGGAACGTGACGATCTGAAGGCCCAATATGAGTTTGCCGCAGCTAGATTAAACAATGATCGTGCTTGGCGGACCTCCGAGGTCACGTATACAAGGTATTGAAACCTTCTCAATTGCCATGCAGAGCTGATACGGAGGCTAGGGGAGCGAAGAGCCCAAATTGATTTGTTGAACACCAAATGTCAAGATTGGAAAGCTTTCGCCTCTAAAGTTCGCAAATGGGGGCAAGATGAAAAGAACCACAAGCACCAATACAAGAAGTCGCTAAAAGAGGTTTCTATTGAGAAGCGACAGTTAGAGATGTTTGTGGAGGGTCTTGGTCTGCGCTCCGCCTTTGACACCTTCGCCTAGAACACAATTGTAGAGATGGAGTCTCCTAAACGGTGGATAACGACAGCCTCTGGAGAGGTGTCGGTGGGCGAATTCCCTTTGAAACGTCCCACCTGGGTCAGACATTGACAAAGGAAAGGCTCTGGCTGATATCAACTTGGGTCTCGATGGGACGGACTGGAGAAGTATTCCTGAAGAGGAGATCCTACGGCGGCTTGAATTCGTCTTGGGGGGACCTCCTATGGTAAGCGTTTTGTCTCTTTTTGGAGTTAATTGATTGACTAATGTTTGAAATTTTGACATTCGCTCATTTTTTTTGTGTTGATTATTTCCTCTTTGATCTTTTCAGGATGAAGGTGGGGATGAGACTGGAGAAGCTGGCCCCAGTGGAGCAGGGGTGTCTGATGCTGGTGGACCCGAGGAGGACGATCCTCATGCCCCAAATGCTTAGCATTTTAGCATTTTTTCGTTTTTCGATTCAAACTTGTATTAAAAGTGTAACTTGAACATTATGAAATGAACAGAGATGGTTGATTGTATATAATAACATGCATATATATATATATATATTTTGTTGCTGATTTTGGGTTTAACATGCTGTAGAAATGTAAAATATTTTGGTTTATTTTCTGTTTTAATAGCAATACAGGAAGCGATTATCAAAGTAGAACGAAAAGAAAGTACTAGTTTATGGCCATTTCGGACCCCATGCATAGTTTATGGCCATTTCGGGCCCCATGCGTAGTTTATGGCCATCTCGGGCCCCATACGTAAGCAAGGGATGTTTTGGAGGACGCGGATAGATTTTTCGGCTAACCGATCATTGCTGATCATGGCTAGTTTTATGTCATTGCAGACATGATAGTTTAGTGTCGTTTCGGACCGGGAGTGGTATTTAATTATTTTTCTTGTTTTATCGTAGTTTAATGTCATTTCGGACTTCTTATAGTTTAACGTCATTTCGGACTATTTATAGTTTAACGTCATTTCAGACTGTTTATAGTTTAATGTCATTTCGGACTGTTTATAGTTTAACGTCATTTCGGACTGTTTATAGTTTAACGTCATTTCGGACTGTTTATAGTTTAACGTCATTTCGGACTGTTTATAGTTTAATGTCATTTCGGACAGTTTATAGTTTAACGTCATTTCGGACTGTTTATAGTTTAACGTCATTTCGGACTGGGAGTGATGGACTCACTTCAGTAATTTTTTGATCTTTTTTGTTTTAATGTTAGACGATTTTTCAACCGGTATGATCCGGTATTCAGCGTTACCTTCGCTGATTACATTAAATGGCAATTCAGCCCAAGGGACTTCTGATGGAGTGTTTTCTGTGTTAGCGCTTTCGGATATTTCAGTGTCCCTAGGGAACTCTATATTAGTTTCTACCCGAGGAGGCACAAACGTTTCTGTTTGAGGAGGTTTTTGCTCCACGTTGGAAGATTTACTGCTTACTGATGATCGTAGATTTTTATCATTTTGGCTAGGCCCTTCAAGTTCGACTTTCGAACCCTGGTCCATGTCCATATGTGATGAGATAATAGGTGTAACGGCTTCGCCATGTATGATGATTTCTCCGCCTTCATAAGGCAAATGGATTTCTTGATGGATAGGGGAAGAGACAGCTCTCAGTTGGGCTAACCAGGGTCTTCCCAATATCAGGTTAAATCCTGGCATCTCGTCCACTACGAGGAATTCAGCAGATGTCGGGAATTGATCTCCCGCTATAAAGTCTAAGGTTATTGAGCCTTTCACCATTACACGTGACCCACTGAATGACTTTAAACATGTAGTCGTGGCTGGTTTTAGTAGTTCAGTAAGCCCTAGCTGCTCGATAATGTGGTATGGCACGACGTTTGTCGCAGCTCCATCGTCTACATGGACCCTATGTATTTTAAATCGGTTTATGCAGATTGTTATGAACATGGGAGCTGTTGTCACCTCCTTCATTCTTTTGTCAACCTTGATGTTGCCGTCATGGAAGTTTAGAGGCTTGGGAGTAGTCCCACAGGGTGAGAACATCACCGCATGAATGGAGAGTTCGTTTGGGGGTAGATCCTTGCTCATCGGGATCAATGTTAACATGCGTACTAGAGCTTCCCGATGCGTTTGAGATGTTAAGACTAAGTCATACAAGCTCAGTGAAGTGTTTTTTGTTTTAATGCTTGCGTGACTTGTGTCAGGGTGGTTGCAAATTTTTCACTGTTGGGGGTGTTTCTATCAGTGCTGATTGGATCCATTGGACCCAACAGTTTTATCTCCCGTCTTGTTGGTTTGTCAGTTTTCGGAGCTGTTGTTTCGGATGATTCATGTTTTTCAGATGACTCGCCTTCATTTCCTGTGCTTGGTTGATCGGTAGATGATGACATGGGCACGGAGTTGAGGGGAGTGGGCATTGGTGGCCCCAGAGCTAACCTTTGGCATCCATTCTCCGTACGTTCACGCGCAAGTCTATCTCCGGGACATTCTCGCGTGCGGCGTGGAGGTGTCGTTGGTTTTGGCATTTCGGTTTGCGCTGGGAGTTTTACCACATATGGGGTTGGACGGGGTGACTCTTGTACTGCTGGATGTGCTTGGTTAGAGGGTTGGACAGGCACCCTAACAACGTAGGGCTTAGGTTGGGGTTGTGTTTGTGACACAGCGGCTTGGTAGTCCTGGGGACCTTTGGGTATTCTAATGACAAATGGGGTTGGTTTGGGCGAAGGTTGGGCCTCCGTTGTTGCGGTTGCTGAGGGTACTCGGACCACAAAAGGAGTAGGCAGGTTATTCGGAGTTTGTGCATTTAGGAGAGTGACAGGAGGGACCCGCACCACATATGGTTTGTTGCGTGTCGTGGTGTTAGGTGTTGCCACTGCCGGGGGTATCTGAATGACATACGGCTATTGTAAAGGATGGGACGACCGGGGTGCAGGTGTAGGCGCAGGGACAGGCGTGCAAACTACAAAAGGTTTGTGGGATGTTGGCCGCGTATATTCGAGAGATATGGTGTTAATGTAAGATGGCTTAGAATCATCGCCAAGGAAGACCGTACTGATGGTGTATGGTGCCTCTTTAGTGTTTAAAGGGTCTTTATAGACTCCCATAGCTTGATTTTGCGGTTGAATCGGGTTTGCTTCGTCGAAGGTGATTTGGCCTTCATCAATCATTCACTGCTGGTCCTGCTTCAAGGTGAAACAGTAATCTGTTCCGTGCCTGTTTCGTTGATGGTAATCGCAAAAGCGATCCATCCTGAAGCCTTTAGGTACAGGAGGCTCATCCGGCATTGCTAGGCTTGGGTTCTGAACGAGTTGACAGAACCAGTCATGTCTCTGGATGGCCGTGGGAGATAACTGCTTATGCTGCATTAAACCGGCTTTTAGAAGCTGATCAAAAAGCAGGGAAGGCTTCATGGGCAGGGGTGTATATTGAGAGGGTTCTTTCCTCTCAAAATTGCATGTGCGGTTCATTGGATTATGCTGTGGCGATGGTTCTGGCGCAGCCGTTGGAGTTGATTTGTTGTAATTAGCGGGGGTTTGAGACGGCCTAGTCTATTGTTGTGCCCCTGCTATCAATGCTATAGTCGTTTTAGCCTTTTCTTTATCTTTTTTAGCGTGTTGATTTTTGAAGGCTATGTAAGTCGGGTCGTTGCTATTTTGGGCTGCTTCTTCTATGTTTTTAATTTTCTCGAAGGCTTGGTTGAGATTGCGCGCGTTTAGGTAGTACAACTTGGATTTAAAGAAATCATTGAAGGCTCCTTTCAAAATAGTGAGCAGGTATGTCTAGGAGATTTCCTCGTGCAGCTCATTGAGGGCTGCGCTCCATCTCTGAATAAATTTCTGAACCGGTTCAAGCGGTGTCTGCTTGACCTGCATGAGGCTATCTAGGGTGGCCTCAGGTTTCAGGTTATATTTGAACCTGGTCACAAACTGGTGTAGTAGGTTTTCCAAGGAGGAAACAGAGTTTCTTGGGAGCATCCTATACCAATCGAGTGCTCTCCCTGAGAGGGACATGGGAAACATGCAAAGAATTGCATGGGGCCATGCTTGTAGCAGTGCGCACTCCAACCTAAACATTATTAAATGCGCGTTAGGATCTGTCTCCCCATTATACTTGGTTAGCGTTGGTAGGGAGATGCCCTTGGGTAGAGTTAAAGGCGGGACGGAAGAATTGATGGGGTCATTGTTATAGAAGTCTACAACCTTCAATTCCCTGTCAGTAGTTGTCTTGAGGCATTTTACCTCGTCAGTTAATTCCTGCATCATTCTTTTGGCATCTGCCCAATCCTGAGCGCTTGGGAGCATGGTGGTTTGGCCTTGTGACAGGCTGTATGGCTTGGACTGTTGAACGGTGGATTGGAAGGCTGAAAGTTGCGTTGTTGGCGGTAGCGTTTGTGGAAAGTGTACAGTAGATGGCACTAGGGGCACTACATTATAGAGAGGAGGTTGTTGCTGCTATGGTCGTGGTTGTGCCTGAGGCACATGAACTGGTGGCAACGTGTGGGGTGGTACATAGTGGTGGGAAATCTGGTGCGACGTCGTGCCCATCATCGGCCATGGTCCGGCCATGTTGTATGAGGAGGCCCCTTATTGGGTTACGGCAGTGAAAGGGGGTGTATGCGTTTGAACATGCGGGATGTAGTGGGCAGATGTGGACACGGGTATAACGTGTGGCATTCTTACCACTTGGGACTGGAACGTCACCCCCACGTTACTGTGAGGGGGCGGTGCTTGGGAGGATGAACCCGCAGCTGTAAAAGGGAAGGTGTTGGGCAAAGGGTTGCCCTGGGGAAGGACCTGGGCTGACGCGGATGTTTCTTAAAACAGTGCTTGAGTGTGGGCAGAGTTAGCGGGTTGGAGGGGTATGGTGTCCCCTGCGTCCGGGTTAAATATGGGATTCACGTGGTTATATGGACTAAGAGTATGATAGGAGTCTTCATGCTCAGACTACGCGGCGAATTCGTCCTCTTCATCCCGTTGTGGGTCTGCCATAATTTGGTCTAGCGATTGGCTCCTGTGCAGAAGGAGCTACGTAAAGAGTTCTGAGAATTGTTCCGGAATGGGGATTACGTCGTATGGGAAAGGGATGAATTCATATCCCCCTCTGTAAAAGATTTCAAATTGCCTTTTTACCTCCATTTCAGCCCGATCTACCGCCAGGCCTGCTTGCATCTTAATGTAGATGAAGTTATACTCGTCTTGGCTTATAACGTTAGTGGCAGGGTCTCTCCCTTGCAATCTCAATGACCGACGGGGCCCCATTGTGGATTGCCCTCTCATATGTTGTGTGATAGATTGCTGGGCGGCCGTTGTGTCTAAGATGTTAACGTTCTGGGTAGTAGCAGTGATGATGTTGATGGGATTCATGATGGTAGACAGTTCGAGTGTGCGGGACTGATGCGGATAACGTAGTGTATGCGACTGGCATAGATGAATCTACTAGGTAAGTATGCAGCGTAAACGCTGGCGTAAGCGTGTAGCGTATACGCTAGGGTATGCAGCGTAAACGCTGGCGTAAGCGTGCAACGTATACGCTAGGGTTTGTGCAGCGTAAACGCTGAAGAATCGAAAGCGTAGACGCTGAGTCGGGGGTTTAAACATGGCAGCGAAGACGCTGATGAGCGTATATGCTGAGGAACGTGAAGTCTGTTTAGCGAAGATGCCCCCCTTCTAGCGCCAAAAACTGTGCCGACCGAAATCCTCGGTGCGAGGCTGGAACGTTACGGGCACCGAAAGATCCGCGGACAAGCACATTCGACCCTGCCTCTGCTTGAGGGTGAGCTGGAGTGGACGAAGGCAGAGTGCCTTGAATGGTCTGCACGTGGATCAAACAAGGACTTCCCCGAGCGCCACCGAAGTGTTATACGCTTGGTTATGTGTAAAACAGAACGTAAACGGCGAAACAGGCACAGACAGCATAAGCGTAGAGGGGCGTAAACGACGTCGAGTGTGAACAGTGTAAACAGAGATAGGCCCAGCATAAGCGTATATAGGCGTAAACAGCGTAAACAAGTGCAAAGGGCATAAACAGATGCAAACGGTGTAAACAGTGGGCGTACACGGACGCAGACGGAGCGTAAACGTAAGCGGGCGTAAACGAAGCATGGGCCAAACTAACGTAAAACTGTAAAAGAACTTGCAATAAGCGTGAACAGTGGATTATAGAGTTAAAATGTTGTGCATCAGTCTAACGCAGTTGTGTAGGGACACAAGGTGGATGTAAAGCCCTGGTGGATGGAGGGATGCAGCCGGCTGACACGGTAAGCAGAGCGCGGGCTGTGCTCAGCGTATAGGACTTCCAGCGTAAGCGTAAGCGTAGGGGGGTTTCCACAGTGTAATTGCTCTGGGTTTGCTCTGGTAAATTTTTTGCGGCTCTGGTGAATGCGGAAAACTGGGCTATTTATAGGGGTAGGGTTACCGGGAAAATTGGACTGGGAGACACGTGGCGTATAGACCGGGCGTTACAATTTAGAAACATGGTATACGCTGGGCATATACGTTACAACAGGCTAGCGTATACGTCGGGCGTATACGCTGGGCGTAGACTTGGACAGATGCTGGCATATATGCTGGGGCGTATACGCTGATGGATGTTGGGCGTATACACCAGGCTTATACGTCAAAGGATGTCCACTTGCTTCAATCCTTGCTCTTCGATGTAATCTTCATGTTGCCATTGGAGATCTTGTCGTCGAGCGTGTGCATCTGCTGTACTTGGTCGTGTACGCCGGAGAGCCGGGCGTATACGCTGGGCGTTGACGCTGGGCGTAGACGCTAGCATAGCTCGGTTTAAAACTAGGCGTATACGCTGGGTGTATACGCTGGGCGTACACGCCGGCACAACACTTTGGTAAGAATCAGATGTTTCAATTTTCAAAATTATCCTATGTGACTTCAAATGTAGCCGAAGTCACCCGTGGGTCATGGGGATCTTCTTCTTGTCAGACAGATGCTAAACTCAAAGATTTTTGTGGTGTTTCAATTTGCAAGGTAACATTGTGTTACCCCCAGATCGTTCAATTCCCAACATGCTCTTCCGTTCCTTGGCACAGATTGGCATGCAAGAACTTTACGCTGAATACGTTGTGGATGATTTTGACATGACGGATTATTTCCCCACAGATGTCCTACGTATGAGGGACTTAAGGTAGGAGAGTCAACATACCTTTCTAAAGGGAAAAGCCCCACACATCATTAGTGAAATAGGAGACGAGGAACCCCTTATCACGGGTTCTTTAGCAAAAGATGTTCCACCTCCTAACCATGGTGAGGAGGATGGGTACCAGAACCTAAGATCAATGATACACATCCTTGGTTCTGATGCTTGTGAACACCAACTGTTCACAGAGGGAACAACCACTCATGCTAAGGACGAGCACTTTGATCTTCACAACGATCGGGGTCGTAGCAGCTGAAGGGAAGGCAAGAAACATCGTTATGGCGATGATTCCCCTAGTTCTTCCCCTTCTTCACATCATTCACCCTCTCCTTCCACATCTGGGCACGACCACCATGAACCTAAAGGGGAGGATAAAAGTAAAAGAGATGAAAGACCTCGACGTGAAAGTTGAGAGAGAGGACAAGGGCACGAACGTAGGGAAATTAGGGAACCACCACGAAGACATCATAGGCATCATGAAAGAGATGATCATGATGAGCCCCTACTCGCAACCCAGAGTATGCTCAATATAACAGAGGCAGTTAGAATCCCCACAAGGCACTTAAAGGACAGTAGGATCAAGCGTTTGGACATGAACAGTATCCCACGATTTGAAGGTGGATACAATGTTGATCCGCAAAATCATTTGTAGGCATTCCACGATGCCTGTGCCTTGCAGAATATTGAAAGTGAGTGGCAGAAGCTCAAGTTATTCCCAAGGACACTCACCAAAGAAGCAGAGAGCTAGTACTGGTCCTTAGAACCAAAAACCATCAGGAGGTGGAGTACGATGCTTGAACTGTTCAACAAAAAATATCAAACGTACTCCAGAGTGTCCAATTTGCGTAAGCAGATCCAAGGCTAGAAATAAGGTGCTTATGAACCCTTGGATGCTGTCATGGCCCGCCACTATACACTACTACATAGTTTCCCGGGCCATGGGTACGCTAAGCGGGATCAACTTCGCCACATCGTGGATGGGCTAAGAAATGAAATGAGAAGAACTCTTGGGACTTATGCCCAAGGGAGACTCTCCCAACTAAGAGCCCATGAAGTTGAAAGCTTGTTGGAACAAGTAGCACAAGAAGAGGGTGAGCTACGGAAGAGAGAAATTGTGGAAGAATACAACCGCGATCCCTCCCTTCGCAAGAAGGGAGTGAAATTCTGTGATGAGGAGGATGAGTCACCACTCGAAGAGTTGGTGAACCGGAAAACCATGCCGATCCAAAAGTTAACAACCGAGGTATCGGCTAAGGTAGACCAAATGTGGGATTCCTTAGACTCAAGAATAGAAATAGTCTTGAAAATCATAGAAGAGTCTAAGGTAGAGCAAAGTAGTGATAATAGCAAAACTAAGCAGAGCAACTTAAGCCCTGCACATAACAAGGGTAAGGGGAAAATTCCTATCTCCGATGAGGCTATAAATTCTGATTCAGACAATGATAGTGGATGTGAGGTCTACTACTATGACCATCCTAAGGGATGTTGCCCAATTATCTCACATCTGCAGGAGTCTGGGGTGTATGCATTAAATCCAAGACTTAATCAACGGCAAACACCCCGAAGGTTACCTTACCCACAAGGTAACCCAAGGTAGTTCCACCAACCCTTAACATATTATCCAAGTGGAATGCCTCCACAGCCCATTGGACAACATCAGCAGTGGCAATATCCACATTCATGGGGGATGCCACTGCCAACACATCAATACCCTTACCGGCAGCCTGATCCTTACGGTTATTATGTGCAGCAGCTAGTTTCTCCAGGTGACTCTATGGATCACATTACCCCCCAACGTCACTACCAAGCTCGGGAGTACTTCAGAAGGACTCCTTCTCCTTCGGGAGACACTCCATATCCACACCATCCTCCTAATCCAACTACACCTCTTCCACCTCAAGTAGTTCCCATAACACCTCCTGCTCCAACAATGCAAGGGGAACTTCCTCCTCAACTGCAGCAACGTCACGCTGCGAGAGCTGTAAACATCCAACCTGCTGATGGTTCTGATAACAGTAAAAAGAGAAGACCTTACTTCAGAACCCAAAGCCCAGACAAACTCTCGCAACAACAAGCGGTTGAGGCCATGTACATGCCTTCATCATCTAACACTTCGGAGCACCCTTCAGTCCAAAGGAGTGTAACGCATACGGTTATGCTAACACATACCGTAACTAACTGGATCAAGGTAGGCCACCTTCCTAGGAAACGAACTGACCCTGGGAGTCCCTTTATTTATTTGCAGATCATTGGAAATGCACCACATCAAGCTCTTCTTGACTCAGGTTCCAGAGTCAGCTTAATTTCGTGAAAGATGTATCACGCCTGGAACCTGCCACAACTTAAGAAGAGCAATATCCAACTAGAGTTGGCGGACCAGTCCATCACCATT
>MNCI01034833.1:49018-75537 GCA_015680685.1 Gnetum montanum | reverse complement strand
TTTTTCTCCTAAGCCCCAGATTTTTTCATTTTTTCTCCTTAACCCCTACACCTTTGGTAGTCATCATCTACATTTTCCCAGATCCATATCGGCCATACCACAACCTAGCCAATGAACCTAAACCGAAGCAAGGTATTCTTTACTTAATGATTCAATTACCCTTGCTAATATATGATTGTGTTGTGTGTGCAGATGGCAATCATACAACCACGGAATGGATCTGGAGCAAACACTTGGAATGGAGCAGTGCTGAAGTAGCTATGCAAGGAGTAGAATGGATAATACACTTACGGATGGACAATGGAAGGCACGATCTAGGTGTTGGCAACAGCAAGACTCTTCTCTCTTCTTCTCTTCTATTCTCTCTCCTCTTTTCTCTCAGCTGCCAAATGTGGCCTGATGTCGTTGTAATAAGGTGTTTCCCTTATTGTCATGAACACCAATTGTGTCAAGTCTTGTAATAAAGACCCGTTCACATGCCATCCCATTAGTTCCATTCCCCTTAATAATCCCATACCTTCCCGATATTATTGTAAGGAACTCGAGGATGATTTTCATTCAGTCATGGGGGTATGATGAGACGCGACATGCATAGCATCGCGATATCGCGTACCATATCTATAAATAAGAGGCGGCACTCCCTTAATTTCCCAATCCTGGCTAGAAGTAGCGAAGCTCTAGTAGTTTGAACACTCCAGAGTTAGATTAATTTCCCATGTGCCTGTAGTAGGAGTCCTAGAGTGAACAGCTCTTTATTCGAGCAACTTTGTAACCTGAACACAAGTTGTGTACGGAAATAAAGACGAACTTGATTGGATATACCTTGCATTACATGGTTTTATTTATTGCTTTCCTAGTGCGCACGAGTATGACTTGATTACGAGCATCTACGGATGTGTACGGCTAATCAAGGAATCGACTGCTCGTCGCAACGCGTGAGTACGACTTGACTATGAGCATTGTGACTACTTGGTAACCCAGTAGCGTATTCCAAGATCTACGCTTGGTAATCCCAATAGTAGTCCAATGTGTACAGCTAGTTAAGGAATCAGCTACTCATCGCTAGGCTAGAATGTTTNTACAGCTAGTTAAGGAATCAGCTACTCATCGCTAGGCTAGAATGTCTGATAAGTATGACTTGGCTACGAGCATCCACGGGTGTGTACGGCTAGCCAAGGAATCGGCTGCTTATCACACTTAGGCTAAATAGGTGCCTCAGTACGACCACTTCGAGCACTTGCGTTACGTGTGGTGATCCCAGTAACGATTAGCGTTTGGTAGCCACAGTTGCATAGTTCAGGGTGTGTCCGGTAAGTGGGAACGGATGCTGACGCTAGTTAATTTAGACTTAGGACATTAGTTAGAGTTAGTTAGTTTCTCAACCCTTTCCCTCATAGCTTAGGAGATAAACTGAAAAATACCAAAAAAATCATATACCTCAGACTTGCTTAACCATACACCGTGACACATACAAGCAAGCCTGGGAAGACAACGAATGATTAACCCCAAGTGTTTCTTGTGGCGTTAAGGCATTTAGTCTGCGAAGTTCGACCAGATCGCGCGTACACGCTCGTATTTGTATGGTTGAGTGTAGGGGTACCTCGCCACTCATCAATAGTCATTATTATCTTGCTAACAACCTTCATCATGGTTATTTCAGTAATAGCTTCCATGAGAACCATCACATAAAGAAGAATGCTTAGAATCAGATGAAGAGGAAGGTGGACCACTATAACAACAGAAAACGTCGGCAGCTGGAAAATACGGAACAAATTCTGTGTACACAGTTTTAACCATGGATCCGTGCGAGGGCTATGCTAGAAAAAACGAATCCGTGGCGCCCTGAACGGTCTTGTCGATTAGACAGGGACTTACTAATCAGTAAACCGATGAATATCTCGTGAAACGATCTGATTCGAGGAATCGCAAAAACGAGGGGAAAACGATGTAGACGAATTACAACGATGATAACGCTAAACATGATAAGAGGAGGCTGACATAAGAGAAACACGTAGTTTCAAGATCTACGCTTTGACTTAAAAAATGTATATTTTGTATACCAAATTACACTAGGGAAACCCCGATTACTTGATGCGAAGAAATGCACAAAACAACAAGAAAACTATCCCAAACAGAAGTTCGATCTACCTCGTGGGCTAAAGCCGAGATGCAAGGAAGGTCAAGCTCTGACTTCTACCGATCAACTATTTCTGACCAATAGAGTCTTCCCCAGCAGAACGATTACTCCTGTCACCGGTGCTCAATGCGAACTATGCTCTGTTTCTGCCGTAAGGTGATGCTATCAAAAATTGCCAAAGCGCTGCTCTCTGTATCTCTGCTCAAAAGTGATAAGTGCTCCAGTGCTCAGAAAAATGCTTTTTTCTTCTTTGATTTGCCAACCGTTGTATCTTTGTCAACTGGGGTATTTATAGGCTACGACGTCCTGTGGAGAAGGCGCAACCCTGATGACATGTGTCCCGAATGTTTCGGGTACTATTGGTTTGACCATTTTTGCATCAAACTTCATGACTACGCACAATACGCTTGTTTGCGTATTGTGCGTGTGAAGAAGAGGTGCACGTCGGGCATGTTTCAACTGTCTTTGGGTTATATTACGCTCATTCATGCTGTGTTGCGTGTATGAGCGTAACGTAACATGGAAACAATGGATTCAAGCTATTTTATGCTTTCTTACGTAGCCTCACGTAATGAAGCGTAAACGATGGCTAGCTTGGCGATGCAATACGCTGTGATACGCTACGTTGCGTGATGAGCGTATGATGAGTAATCGCACTTTCTTAGACTTTGCCTTTGATTGTTTTGGAGCTCATTACGCTGTCGTGCGTAACAGAGCGTAAACCTAGCCTTGAACAAAAGACTTAGCAAAATATACAAGAAGTCGCATATTACGCTGCTCAAGCTTCTCCCTATGCTGAAGTAACTATCCTTTTGATGCCAGACTATGTTTAAACAGAATCACGCTAAGCGTCATTACGCTACATCGCGTGATATAGCGTAAGCAGAAAAAGCATAGAAAGATTAGGAATCTGCACAAGAAGTTGAGGACATGATGCTACTCGCCTCTTGGTGTTGCTCTGTCTTACTCTCCCTTCTGGAATTCTGACATGCGCCCTTGCCTAAATTGCGAATCTTTGCCTGAGGCCGACTCATAATTTTCATGGTGTTTCAATGGCCCCTCTTTGTTGATGGTTGGAGGACTTGCCCGAAATACGTCGACAAAGAATATGAAACACCGGTTTGGTAGAAGCAAGAACAGCGTCCATCCATGGCTACTCAAGCATTGCCCTGTCAACATGGAAGAGCAAAGCTGGAGGGAATGGGAGATAGAATAACATAGTAGGAAACAGGTTCAGAGAAGATGTAAAATGAGTTAGGATGGTAGGAGTATGAAATACGCTTACTGAACACATAGAAACATATGCACATTGATGTTGACAGGAATGCTTTCAGACGAGCGTAGCGCATCAGCCTGAGATCTCTCTTTCACTGATTATAGCAGGAATGCTTGCAAAAGGAGCACGGCGCATCACTTCTGCGATATCTCTACTAGCATGAGTGCGGAAAATGGATGCTTGCGTATGCAACTTTTGCATATGGGGAGCGGGTGGTGGGGATGAATGGAAATAAGAGCTAAGGGTAGGATTGTGAGAGGTATAGGCATGCAGATCTAAGTGGTTGGGCAAACCTGAGCAGCCATCTCAAGACGCTATTGTCCTTCACCGCTCAGGTGGACGCATCTTTGAATGACATCCTCGAAACAAGTAATCTGCAACCACAGAAGAAAATAGAAGACACCATTGCTCATGCGAATAAGAGGTGAGGTTGTCGAAACGAGCGCCGTTTGATGTGAGATAGAGCGGTTGGGCAATGAAGAAGGAGCTGGAGCATGAGGGTGGAGCCACCAATCCTGACGATTGGCCTAGCATATCTTCGCCAAAAGGCATCAGACACAGTGCAGCTAACTGGTCATATAGGGAACCAGCTAGATGAATTTGCGAAGCCGGCGTCCGATAGCGATGATCGGCGGAGGTTCCCGAGGTCGTTGTCCATGAGGATTTCGTCGGGGCTCTGGCTGGCATGGCTAAACTCTCAGAGGTACCACCGTTGCAGTGGGCATAGCGACGGCATCTCCGAGGGATTAGTAAGATGCCTCTCAGCTCATTTGAGGAATCAGTAGGATGCCGGTGGGGTGGCGACACTGGGACTGTCCCAGTATCCCACCTCGTTGGTTGTGCAACTATACAGAGATGATCATTCTCTCTTGATTTACATGGCAGTAGTCTATAAGTTCCAGTTTTAAGTCCTGGTAGACTGCCATTGCTGGTTTTAAGTCTCAGCAGACCATGGTCCTAGTTCAAAGTCCGGGCAGACCGAGAAATGCTAGTTTTACATCGTAGCGGACGATGGCGTGTCTGATTTAGGGTCTCAACAGACTGTGCTGTGGATGTCAGTTTCATGTCATGACCCAAGGACAGAGCTATGCTATTTTTACGTCTCGGCAGATGGCTACTTACCTGTGCCAGTTTAGCGTCGTGGCGAACATGTGCAAAAGATGCCAGTTTTTCGTCTTGGTGNTTTCTAATTATGATGTTAAGTCTTGTGTAGCTAATGTGCTTACTGTATTTAGGTACCAACTAAGGATAGGGAAGACGAACAAGCTGAGGAGTTAGCAGAGGAAGCAGCAGAAGCCGAAGAAGAAGTAGTGGAAGAGGAGGAGCACAGCGATGAAGAGCGTCCCCCCGTGGACCCAGCGCCAGAACAAGGACCTCATGAAAAAGAAGTTGTTCATGAAAGACTGATTCCCAGAGACGACGGCCCACTAGAGGATGATCCACTAGGGTTGGATCTGGATTTGAAAGATACTGGTGACAGCGGCAGTAGAGGAGATGCGTAATTATAGTTTACGCATAGTTTTATTGATGGTGAAGTGAAGCATTGTTTTAGGAATGACTGAAAAGACGTGTTATAAAACCTGGTGGATGTTTCTGATGTCAGTTATATATTTATATATTTTTTCTTTTGTGTTTTGACCTATAACGCGTGGGCGTAATTGTTAAGAATTTCACCTAAGTTATAGTGATAGGATGTATTTGCTAGTTTAAGGCCATCGCGGGCCGTCATACGATTCTGCGAAAACTAGAGACTAGTTTAGGGCCGTTGCGGGCCTACTGCGTGATCAAGCGTAAAGAGTCATAGTATACAATTCTATGTAACTAGTTTAAGGCCGTTGCGGGCCATAGCGTAATACAGCAAGCGTAAATGATAATGGTATAGTATTTTGCGTAATTATGCTAAAGTGATCAAGAAACGTGAATACCATGCGTATGAAAAAGACAGCAGTGTGAAGATAAATGACCAGCGTAAGAACCGAAAACAAAAGTAACGTGAAAATGCATGAAATAAAATTGCTAAGTCAAAACCATGATAACTCGCTAAGACATGATAATGTATGCAAGGACCATCGTTCAACCATTGATACACAATTGTCTCTTGATGGCCTTTATGTTGAGCGTCGCGTAAGGGTGAGGAGACTTATGGTTTGATTCCTCTACGCTGCCATCTGGAAATGGCAGGTCGGCACAAGCTAGACCATCATCATTGCTGTCAGCTTGTTGAGCGGTTGAGAGATGGGTTTGATCATCAGTCGTTTCTATATCTGAACCCCGTTCTTCTTCAATGTTATTGATGGTCCTGGGGGTGATTTCGTCACTGCGTATCACGACCTCCCCTCCGGCATAGGGAAGATGTATCTCTTGGTGTATCGGTGACGAAATTGCCCTCAGCTGAGCTAACCACGACCTCCCTAAGATCAGGTTGAACCCTGGCATCTCCTCGACAACTACGAAAGTGGCCTCTGTTGGGAATTGATCCCCCACCACAAACTCAATACACACCGTCCCCTTAACTTGAACCCGTTCCCCGTTGAATGATTTTACGCAGGCCGTCGTCGTGGACGTGATCTGGTCGACCAGACCCAACCTATCCACGATGGAATAGGGAATGACATTGGTAGCTGCGCCATCATCCACGTGCACTCTTCAGATCTAGGCTTAGGGAAGCTGAGCGTACAGGTGAAGGCACAGAGGCTAGGGGCCTAGGCTTAGGGAAGCCGAGCGTAGAGTGGTCTTTCGTTGTGTTAACTAATATGTCCTCTCTCTTTTGTTTGGGAGGTGAGGGATGACGCTTTTGGTTGGAGGTCTGCCCCTGCATGAGAGGAGCAACTTGTGGTTTTGGCGCCCTGATAATGAAGGGTGCCCTAGGAGTGGACGCGGACGAGGCCGCGGCTTGACTATCACTGCATGACTGAGGGTGTATTCGAGAAGGTGCCCATATGATGAAGGGTGGCCTCGAGGCCTTACTGGCTACCGATGAAATGGTTGGCCCCCTTTGTGAGCTGGCAGGGACACGCAAAACAAAAGGTTGTTTTGATGGTTCCCTCCTCTCACTGTCTGTACTTACCACAGTGATCGTATAAGGATCATTGTTTGCATTCAACGGGTCCTTATACATGTGCAATGTTTGATTTTCTGGACGTGTCAGGTTGCTGCTGTCTAACTTGAGTGAACCATCGTCCAGCATACATTGAATGTCATCTTTCAACGCCTAGCAGTAATTCGTATCGTGACCACACAACTGGTGGTAGTCACAAAAATGGTCTAGCCTGAAAGATCGCCAAACTGGTGGTTCGTTAGGTAAGGCTAAGGAAGGGTTCTTCAGCAGTTCACAGTGACGTCTGTGACGCTTCAGAGCTTCCTCAGACACCTTCTTAGGTTGAATGTGCCCTGCCCCTAACAGTTGTTTCAGCAGTTTGGAATGCTTTACAGGTAATGTCGTGTACTTTGAGCGATCCTTACACTCAAATTTTGGCTTAGGCTGGGGGGCCTTTTCAGGAGTAGTTATGTCTTGGCTGGTGCTGGCACCAGCTGTGGTCTCAGGAGGCACCATGGGTGCCTTCTTGTTCTTAGTCTTTGCACCCTTAGTCATCGCAGCTATTGTCGTTGTTGCTACTTTACCTTTTTCTTTGCTCTTGTTGTATGCGTTCCTATAGGCGACATATGCTGGGTCTTTGCTGGCCTCCGCAGCATCTTGGATGCTTCTAGTCTGAGCGAAGGCCTGGTGTAGAGAGTTTGGGGAAAGATAATACAGCTTTGACTTAATAAAGTCGTTGACTGCTCCCTTGAATATAGCCAGCAGATGTGAGTCTGCGATCGGCTCGCGGATCTCGTTCAAGGTAGCATTCCAGCGCTGTATGAACTTTTGGACGTGCTCGAGTGGGTCTTGTTTCACCCCCATGAGCTGATCCAATGTGACTTCCGGTTTCAAGTTGTATTTGAAGCAGGTCACAAATTGGGTCAGCAGCTCTTCCAGGGTTGAGATGGAAGAGCGTGGGAGGGCTCGGTACCAATCCAAAGCTTTCCCTGTTAAAGACATTGCAAAGACTCAGATGATGGTGTGTGGCCACTGTTGCAACAACAAGGACTCAGACCTAAACATGACCAAGTGAGCATTGGGATCTCCCTCCCCATTGTACTTGGTAAAATGAGGCAGAGACATCCCTAGCGGCAATGACAGCATAGGGACCGTTGAACTAATCGGATCATCCTAGTAAAAGTCCATGATCTAAATAGTATTAGAACCAACGGCCTTGAGGCGTCAAACCTCCTCGGTGAGAGTTTGTATAAGCTGAAAGGCTTGGTCCAGACCCGTTGACGAAGGTGTCTGTGTAGAAGGCACAGGAGGTTGGACCGAGAGGGCGGCACGAGGGAACGGAAACGATGGGAGAGGTTGACTGGCTGTTTGTGGGGCAGGAATCCCTGCAGGCAGAGGGGCCTATGAAGACCACCACCCACTAGTTTGCGAAGAGGGGTTAGCCGCCGCCTACTGTGCGAGATAAGGATGAGGATACTGCAGTACCATCTGTGGAATATGTGTTGCAGGTGCAACCGGGGGTTGCACGCCATACACCACAGACTGCGTATGTTGCGCCGCCTGGTTGGCCCACTGACCTGCGGCAGGCTGTTGGATGTATGTTTGTGGCTAAACAGCTGCGGTGAGCTGTTGAGTTGGAGGGGGTGGAAGCGACAAGGTCTGCGTCGGGCGCGTTATGGATATGTTGTGGGGTTGTATCTGAGGGATAAAATGGGACGCAGTGGTCGCTGGGACCACCACTAGGATGCTAAGTACCTGCGGTGATGAAACCGAACCCATGTTATTATGCGGTATTTGTGCTTGCAGCCCAGATGGCTGTGCGGTGGCCTGCGGCATGGCAGGGAAATGCATCTACGTGGCCATGGCTGGGTCTAGGGAAGCGGCCTCTCCGTTGAAAGGAAACAAGGGATTTATGTATGTTTTGGGGCTCAGAGTATGGAATGAATGTTCCAACTGGGCTACCAATTCATCCTCTTCCTCTTCCCCATGCTGGGGCTCCACCACAGCTTGTGCCACCTGGCCCTTGGCCATGAACAACTATGTAATGAGTTCATGTTGGTGTTCGGTCAAGGGAATGATGTCGTAAGTTGTTGGCTTGAAATCATGGCCCCCTCGGTGGACCACCTCAAAGTTTCGTTTCGCTTCGACTTCAGCTCGGCTGAGAGCCAGCTTCGCCTGGATCTTAACACATATAAAGTTCTATTCTTCAGGGGTTATGACCATGAAGACGGGCTCTTTTCCCTGAAGTTTCAATGAACGGCGCAATGGCCCCTGAGATCCTGTTGGGCCAGGAGATGGTCTGGTGACCGCGATAGGGTTCACAGATGTGGCACCCAAATCGGCAGGGACCATGGTGGTTGTGGTCGTGTACAAGGAATCCATTGAGCGATGAGATTAATGATGACTGGTAATTGGATCTAAGAAATGGTTGGCAACAAAAGCACGAATAGGCTTTCTACCCTGTAGGATTCCAAAGAAATCGTCCTTGCAATCGATCTACACCACACGATCTACCGTAAACTTCCCTAAAGGTATTACGTCTATGGTTTAGGGTATGGATCGCTAACAGGGCTACCTGAAAAAGGTGGATCGGAACCTAAGATGCCCTCCTTCTAGCGCCAGAAAACTGTAATGATGAAAAACGTCGACAGCTGGAAAATACCGAACAAATTCCGTGTACACAGTTTTAACCACGGATCCGTGCGAGGGCTATGCTGGAAAAAACGAATCCGCGGCACCCTGAACGGTCTTGTCGATTAGATAGGGACTTACTAATCAGTAAACCGATGAATATCTCGTGAAACGATCTGATTCGAGGAATCACAAAAATGAGGGGAAAACGATGTAGATGAATTGCAACGATGATAACGCTAAACACGATAAGAGGAGGCTGACATAAGAGAAACACGTAGTTTCAAGATCTACGCTTTGACTTGAAAAATGTATATTTTGTATACCACATTACACTGGGGAAACCCCGATTACTTGATGCAAAGAAATGCACAAAACAACAAGAAAACTGTCCCAAACAGAAGTCCGATCTACCTCGTGGGCTAAAGCTGGGATGCAAGGAAGGTCAAGCTCTGACTTCTACCGATCAACTGTTTCTGACCAATAGAGTCTTCCCCAGTAGAACGATTACTCCTGTCACCGGTGCTCAAAGCGAACTGTGCTCTATTTCTGCCGTAAGGTGATGCTGTCAACAATTGCCAAAGCACTACTCTCTGTATCTTTGCTCAAAAGTGATAAGTGCTCCAGTGCTCAGAAAAATGCCTTTTGCTTCTTTGATTTGCCAACCCCTGTATTTTTGTCAATTGGGGTATTTATAGGTTGCAACGTCCTGTGGAGAAGGCGCAACCCTGATGACGTGTGTCCCGAATGTTTCGGGTACTATTGGTTTGACCATTTTTGCGTCAAACTTCATGACTACGCACAATACGCTTGTTCGCGTATTGTGCGTGTGAAGAAGAGATGCATGTCGGGCATGTTTCAACTGTCTTTGGGTTATATTACGCTCATTCATGCTGTGTTGCATGTATGAGCGTCACGTAACATGGAAACAATGGATTCAAGCTGTTTTACACTTTCTTACGCAGCCTCGCATAATGAAGCGTAAACGATGGCTAGCTTGGCGATGCAATACGCTGTGATACGCTACGTTGTGTGATGAGCGTATGATGAGTAATCACACTTTCTTAGACTTTGCCTTTGACTGTTTTGGAGCTCATTACGCTGTCGTGCGTAACAGAGCGTAAACCTGGCCTTGAACAAAAGACTTAGCAAAATATACAAGAAGTTGCATATTACGCTGCTCAAGCTTCTCCCTATGCCGAAGTAACTATCCTTCTGATGCCAGACTATGTTTAAACAGAATCACGCTAAGCGCCATTACGCTACGTCGCGTGATATAGCGTAAACAGAAAAAGCATAGAAAAATTAGAAATCTGCACAAGAAGTTGAGGACTTGATGCTACGCGCCTCTTGGTGTTGCTCTGTCTTACTCTCCCTTCTGGAATTCTAACATGCGCCCTTGCCTAAATTGCGAATCTTTGCCTAAGGCCGACTCGCAATTTTCACGGTGTTTCAACCACCACTATTACCGTAGTGTCTACCACCACTCTTATGCTTATTACGATCATCATTCGTAAATACCTTGCTATTTTGATGCTTTCCCAAGTCACTACCTTAGCTGTCACTTCTTCCTAAACCTATTTTATGGATAGTGGATTGTATTTTTAGGTTTAGACCCTCACCATCTGTAACTATGGAGAATCTTCATGTTGAGAACCTTCCAAGGGAGGATCCTCATTGTCATCTTAATCTAGTAAGAACAAGGGGTTAGTGAAACATTTCCCATTTGTAGCATTTTTGAGCTTGTCCTAACATTTATCTCTTTTGCGTTGTGTCTTAGTGGGATAATAGTTTTGAGTTTCATAATCATCCACAATGTATTCTTCATGAAGATTTGCTATACCTAGCTTCTTAAGGATTTTAAATAGCATCCTGGGCACAGATCAATCAGGAGGCAAGATGATGTTGCCCTTCATATCATACAATCACAGCTATTCATCTTAATATAGGATGAAGGTGAAGTTTGACACAAACTCGTTAGGATGAGTATATATCACCTTACAATCCTATGGGATTGGTGGTTTGGTATCTTCATGCTTACGAGAAGAAGAAGACATTTTGCAAAACAAAATTAAATTATCAGTGTGCTTTTATCATTCTATGTATAGTGAGAATGATATTGACCTTGATGTTCATACAATGATATTAATGGTATTCACCTAAACCTAAATAGTGCACATTTCACAAACAAAGCCCCTAGCAATAGTGCCAATGATGAGTGGTGAGGTACCCATACTTCCAACCATATGAATCACAAATTGTTCATGTGCGATCCAGTCGAATTTTGTGGACTTTATCATTTCCAGTGCACTAGTCCTTTAGGAAGTGAATATTTACTTAAGGTCAATCATTTTCTTTCCAATTACACTTATGATGTTCATTAGTATGGTTAACTATAATTAAGGCATTTGATTTTTACCATTTTGTGTTCTATAGTTTGGTGCTTAAAATGTAGATAATAGGAATTAGATTAACTAAACTAAATTAACTAATTACTATCATTTAACTAATCATAACATAAGCATCTGATCCCACTTTCCATACACATCCTAAACCCACATATCCACTGCTGGGCAACCAAGTGCTATGCTACTAGGTGAACAAAGCAATAACACTGCTGGGATTACCAAGTGAATATATGTTATCCTCGAAGTGGTCATACTTATGTGTGTAATCTATCTAGCTTAATTGCTTCATTAATGTAATAATTGAAAAATATTTAATAACTAATGAAAAACATTGAATGCATAATTAAAATAGCTAAGCTATCCAAAGTGTTGCAAGGTTTATCAGAAAGCTCATCTTTATTACTACACACATTGTCATGCTTAGGTAAAACAATGCTTGAATAAAGATTTGTACACTCAATGACTCCTTCTTTGGGAACTCAGGGAAAAATTCTAACTTTCAAGTGAAAAAACTTCAAGAGCTTCCCTACAACTACAATCTCTAATTGCCATAAATCTAGCTACAAGCATGTATTTATAGCCAAAAAACAACACTGTGTTGATGGGGCCTCATCAACGAGGCCCAGTTAATGAGGGCATGTTGTTGAGGCCTTGTCAATGCAGCCAACTGAACATGAATGATTAAAATGTAAAAGGACTGTTACCCAGAGCCATAATTGTAATCCCACTAAGCAAGGTCCTAGGAGGATTGGTATTTGAGTGAAAGCCTAATAACTTTGAGTGGGTGCACTTAGTCTTGAGCCCAAATCTAAAACATAACAAATGTAGAAGAATAGAAATATTTTTATTTAAATAATATTAAATAAGGCTTTAATTTAAAATCAAACTATTTAATTTTCTTTTATTCTGATCATTTAAGATGCATAATTAGTATATAGTTCAAAATTCATCATGAAGATTGAAAATTTCATTTTTGCAATATAAATATAAATATATTAAAGATGAACACCACATTTTTCAATAATATATTTTATTTAAATACATTAAACATAATTAACATATTACAATTACAAATTTGATTGATTTATTTTAAATGGTATAACTACAACTATAAATCTAGCTACGAGCTTCTCTTATTTTTCTTAATAATGTTTTTAAAACTAAAAGCATGCCCATTTCTACCATCTCATATATTTAACAAATTTCCATTGAACTAATCTCATCCCCACAAGAATTTTAAAATATTAAGCTTGAGGATAATCCACTCACTAATATTTCCATTATAATAAACAACATATTTTTGCTAATTGTTATGAGAGCCAAATAGCATGTGGTATTACTTTGCTCTAGCTAATAAAGTATTGATATGTTTTAGAGAATTTTTAATCATTAAAAAAAAGAATCATGTGCAAAGTATAGGTTAAGCAATTGAGTACTGTGATCATCAAAAGAAAGTTCTTTAATGATATTCCTTTGTAATTCATAATGCATTTCATGAGAAAGAAAGTTTGTAGTAATCATAAAGTGATAGGTAGATAGAGGAAAACCTTAACAAATTGGTTGCTAATGAGAAAAAAAGGAACTTAATCCAAAATTTATAGCAAATTGAGTATTAGCATCATTAAGAAAGGTAACAATATAAATAGAATAATTATCAAATCCTAGTTTATAGATGTTACTATAGAAATGTTCTTTACACTCCTACAAGGACATTTCCATAAACTAAATGTCGAAGTACTTAGCATGCAACCATAAATGGTCTTCAGATCAATGTAACTCTCAATATATCAACATTTATAAAATGGAGCATAGAACCTCCAATCAAATGTAAACATAGCCTACCACACATGGATCAAGAATAGTAAGGGAACAATGAAAAAGTAAAATTTTAATGCTAAAAATGGCAAGTGCAAAATTCTAAAAAAATGACTAAGTATAAATAACCAAAAAATAAACAAAGTGTGAAACAATCTATCAGTGAGAGAATAAAAACTAAGTAAAGGAGCATAAAATATTACAATATTGAAACTCTAATATAGGGTAAAGGATCTTAGATCCCTTCCCAAATAGTAAAATGCTTTATTCATGAATAACAAAGTGTTCACCTCCTATGAAGGGCCAAAACTACAAGTGAAAGATGAAAAACGTAAGTGAATTAAAACTAATAATAAGAGCTTTAATCTTTAATAAAATATTTATTTGGGAAGTGGAATTGAACCTTTTGAGGATTAGGATATGGATGGAAAGTTTTAAGCATGATCCAAAATAAATTTTGGTCCAAAACGAGGCTAGTTTGACTAAGGGTCTTATCACTAATGTTAGAGCTAAAAAATCTTAATCCTAGAATGTGTTGCAAGGTGTAGAAAGTAATTATAGAGCATGAAAATGCTATGATGGTGGCAATTATTCATGCTCTTGATCTCCTAAAATCTGATAATTGTTCTCAGATCCCAAGAAACCAAGCTTAAATTTGGGTTTACGCCCATATTTAGAAATCCAAAGTTACTAATTTCAACTTAGCATTACTAAAATTGAACTCAAAGTTAAGTATAGTTTGTCTAAAGTTAATAGAAAATCCAAAAAAATGATAAGTTTGAACTTTGAATTTGGTAAGTGTAGCAACCTATCAAGGTGATGTTAATAACATCAGCATCAAGATCGCCAATAGTTAGGAAAAATTCAACAATTTTGCTGAAGTGCCCATTGTAAGTCTTCAAGACCTTGTTTGACTTTCAAAATGATACCAAATCATGTTAGAGTGATGCTAAGAAATCTTTGAAACTGAGAAACAATGTTGAATGATGAACTTAGTGCTTAATTATTGCATGTTGTGCATGCAAAAAATGATGACAATGATGCCAACATTAGCATCACTAACACTTAGTAAAAATTTAAAATCTTATCTAAGTTAGAGTTTTGAGTTTCTAAGATCTCATTTCACCTTTGAGCTAATGTCAAACACTGATAAGATGAATTCAAGAAGCCTAAGAAGCATAAAGAAAGTATTGAAGAAAGATTTAAAAGATGAATAATGTCACTTGACAAGATCCAAAAGATGTCAATGTCACTAGTACTTAGTATAATTGTTGAAATTTTTCCCATGTTGTAGTCTTGAGTTCCTGAGATCCCATTAACCTCCAAGCTAATGTCAAAGACTACAAGATTGATGAGTCATGGTCTATCAGGTCCTATTATCAGACAATTGATATCAGGTACAAGATACCAGGTCTAATAGGTCCCGATATTGAACCCCTGATATTAGACCCCTGTTATTAGGTATGCGATATCATTGTAACGACGGAAAACGTCGGCAGCTGGAAATACCGAACGAGGTTCCGTGTATACAGTTTTAACCACGGATCCGCGCAAGGGCTATGCTGGAAAAAGCGAATCCATGGTGCCCTAAACGGTCTTGTAAATCAGACAGGGACTTACGGGTCAGTAAAACGATGAAGATTACGGATCTTTGCGTGTTTCAATTTGATTCGAGGGATTGTGAAATGGGAGGAAAACGACGTGGATGGATCGCTATGATGATAATGTCAAACACGCCAAAGAGATGCTAATCAGGAGAAAAAACGCATGATTTTCAAAGATCTATGTTTCGATTTTTGAAAGAATGTATGATTTGTATGTCACGTTACAATGGGAGAGACCCCCAATAACTTGATGCAAAATGAGCACAAAACAACGAGGAAACTGTCCAGATAGAAGTCCGATCTACCTCATAGGACAAAGTTGGGATGCAAGGAAGGTCAAGCTCTGACATCTGCCGATCAACTGTTTCTGACCGGTAGAGCCTGCAAACTGGGTGAGACGATCTCATAATCCTCGTTCTGCTTCTTTGCTTCAAGTAGGTTTTGCTCAGGGCAGCGATCGCTAATGGAGAAAGTTGTATCTTCCCCAAAGGAATGATCTCTCTTGTTGCTAAGGCTCAAACGCACTGTGCTCTGTTCTTGCTGAAGGATGGTGCTGTTGACAGTTACCAAAAGGTTGCTCTTTGTTTCTCTGCTCAAGGTGATAAGTGGTTCCCTGCTCAGAAAATGCTCTTGCCCTTTGATTTTGCCAACAAAAGTGATAAATGCTCTGGTGCTCAGAAAAATGCCTCTGCTTCTCTGATTTGCCAACCTTTGTATTTTGGTCAACTAAGGTATTTATAGGCCGCTACGCTCCTTGGAAAAGGCGCAACCCTGATGACGTAGGTCCCAGATATTTCGAGTTCCATTGACATGACCATTTTAAGTCAAACTATGACTACGCACAACACGCTTGTTTGCATGTTGTGCGTGTGAAGAGCAGGTACATGTTGAGTGTGTTTCAATTGCTTTCAGGCTATATTACACTCATTCGCGTTGTGTTGCATGTATGAGCGTAATCCAGTATAAAAACAATAAGCTCAAAATTATCTTACGCTCACTACGCAGCTATGCATAACGAAGCGTAAACAATGTCTAATTTATGCTCACTATGCAGCCGTGCGTAACAAAGCGTAAATAATGTCTGGCCTTAGTGATGAAATACGTAATGATACGCACCACCGCGTAACAAGTGTAAAGACAAGTTATTCATGCGTCACGAGAAAAAGTGTTGAACTATTGTGCTTCTATAGACTCTGCCTTTGACTATTTTGGAGCTTATTACACTCATTACGCTGCCGTGCGCAATAGAGCATAAACTTGTCCTTGAACAAAGCTGATGCGCGCTCTTGCTTGAATTGCGAATCTTTGCCTGAGGCCGACTCGTAATTTTCACGGTGTTTCAATGGCCCCTCTTTGTTGACGGTTAGAGGGCTTGCACGAAAGACATCGACAAAGAATGCGAAACAACGAATTAGCAGAAGCAAGAACAGCGTCCATCCATGGCTACTCAAGTGTTGCCCTGTCAATATGGAAGAGTAAAGCCGGCAGGTATGGGAGATAGAGGGATATAGCTGGAAACAGGTTTGGGGAAGATGCAAAAGGAGTTATGATGGCAGGGACATGAAATACGCTCGTACGCACAGCAACATACGCTTATTTATTTCAACAGGAATGCTTTCAGACGAGCGTAGCGCATCAATCTGAGATTTCTCTATTACAGATCGTAGCAGGAATGCTTGCAGAAGGAGCGTTGCGCATCACTTCTGCGATATCTCTGCTGGTGTGAGTGCAGAAAATGAATACTTACGTATGGGAAGCAGGTGGTGGGGATGAAGGGAAACAAGAGCTAAGGGTAGGACTTGTGAGAGGTAGGGGTATGTAGATCTAAGTGGTCGGGCAAACCCGAGCAGCCATTTCAACATGCTGTTGTACTTCACTGCTCAGATGGATGCACCTTTGGACGACATTCTCCAAGGCAAGTAACCTGCAATCACAAAAGAAAGCAGAGGACACCATTGCTCATGCGAACAAGAGGCTAGGTTGTTGAAACAAGATGTAAGACAGAGCAATTGGGCTGTAAAGACGAAGCCGGAGCATGCGGGTGGAGCCGCCAATCCTGACGATTGGCCTAGCATATCTTCACCAAAAGGCATCAGACACAGTGCACCTAACTGGTTGTATAAGGAACCAGCCAGATGAATTTACAAAGTTGACGTCCGATAGCGATGATTGGAGGAGGTTCCCAAGGCCATTGTCGACGAGCATTTCGTCAAGGCTCCGGCTGGCGAGACTAAACTCTCAGAGGTACTACCACTACTGCGGGCATGGCGGCGGCATCTCCGAGGGATCAATAAGATGCCTCTTAGCTTATCCGAGGAATTAGTAGGATTCCAGTGGGGTGGCGACGCTGGGACTGTCCCAGTATCCCACCCCGTTGGTTGTGCAGCTGTACAGAGATCATCACGCTCACTTGATTTACATGGCAGCGGTCAGTAAGTCCCAGTTTTAAGTCCTGGTAGACTGCCGTTACTAGTTTTAAGTCTCAGCAGACCATGGTCCTAGTTTAAAGTCCGGGCAGACCGAGAAGTGCTAGTTTTACGTCGTAGCGGATGGTGATATGTCTGATTTATGGTCTCAGTAGACCGTGCTGTGGATGCCAGTTTCACGTCATGACCCAGGGACAGATCTGTGCTGGTTTTACGTCTCAGCAAACGGCTACTTACCTTTGCCAGTTTAACATCGTGGCAGACGCGTGCAAAAGATGTCAGTTTTTTGTCTTGGAGGACCTGTACAACATTGCAAGTTTTACGTCTTAGCGGACGATTACAACTTGCCAGTTTAGCGTCATAGCGGACAATTACTGCCAGTTTAGCGTCGTGGCGGACGCGTGCAAGGCATGCCAGTTTTACGTCGTAGCGGACGTCCGGTGCCAGTTTTACGTCATAGCGGACGTGTACTGCCATACCTGCTTTCGACACCGTAGATGCTGCTAGATGTAATACCACTTCAAGTACACATGATTTACAGGGTTTGCTAAGTCGTTGCCATCGGCGTCTGCTAACTTGAATGCTCTGTTACTGTATACATCGACCACCAAGAAAGGGCCTTCCCAGTTTGTAGAGAACTTGCCTACTGGTTCACGCACAGCCTTGAGAACAAGATCTCCTTTCTTGATCGGGCACTGTTGAAGATTGTGGCGATGTTTCTGTCGTTGTTTGTCTTGATATCTTTCAATCGTGCCAAGAGCCTGTATCCACTTCTCTTCCACTGAATCCAGATCTGCGATTCGAGACTCGATGTGTTGAGCCTCATTTATAACCACGGAGAGGACCATTCTCAGAGAAGCGATTTGCAACTCGAGAGGCAGCACTGCTTTAGACCCGTAAACCAGGCTATAGGGCGTACTACCCGTAGCTGTCCTACACATAGTACGATATGCCCATAGCACATATAGGATCTGTTCGTGCCACCGCCTTTTGTTGCTATCGAGCATTTTCTTGAGCAGATTGATGATTACTTTGTTCGTTGCTTCAGCTTGACCATTCACCTACGGGTAATAGGGGGAGGAAAAAGACTATCTAATGCCTAGGCTATCACAGAAGGATTTGGTTTCCGTGCTACTAAACTGCGGCCCATTATCGGTCACAATAGTCATCAGGAGACCAAATCTGGTTAATATATTGTCTAAGATAAAATGGCAAATCTGCTGAGAAGTGATCTTCCGCAGGGGAACAGCCTCTACCCACATTGTGAAATACTCAGTAGCGGTAATAATAAAGCTATGCCCTGCAGAATATTTTGGCGCGATGGGCCCTATGATGTCCAGTCCCCATCGTTGAAATGGCCATGTTATCTACGTTGTATGCAATTCTGTGGGTGACACGTCGATGAGGTTTGCATGAAGTTGACATGTGTCACAAGTTTTAACCTTTGTTAGGCAGTCTTTTTCCATGCGTGGCCAGTAGTATCCTAAGCGACGGATTTTTAGGGCCATAGCCCGTGGTGCTATGTGGTCGTCGCACAGTCCCTCGTGAACTTCACCGACTATGTGTTGCGCTTGGTCTTTGTCAATGCAAGTAAGCAACACGCCATCAAAGGAGCGTCTCCAGAGAGTGTTGTTTCCGATGATGACGTATTGCCTAGCCCGCTTACGGATTGCGTCTTTCTGTGTGCGTGTTAATGCAGACGGTAGCTCACCCTGTAAAAGATAAGTTTTAATATTGTCGTACCATTCAGGTGTACTTTCCTTGAGCAAAGAGGATATTTGCACCACCTGAATGATAGGATCTGCGCAGTCTGTAATTAATGCAGGACAGGTGTTAAACAGGTGTGAAGGCACGTGTAAAGCTAGGGTGGCCAGTGCGTCAGCCAGCGTGTTGTCAGTGCGTGGGACGTGTTGGGCGTCAAAGGTCGTAAATTGCCTCAGAAGATCTTTAGCCTGATCGCAGTAAGGCTACAAATGTACAGCTTTGCAAGCGTAGACTCCAGTGATTTGATTTATGACAAGCATCGAATCACCCCTAACCGCTAGGTGTTGAACATCGAGTTCACTGGCAGTTAGTAATCCTCTGAGCAGCCCCTTGTACTCTACCACGTTGTTCGTACAAGGGAAGGTCAAGCGATAAGCGTGAAGATGCTGATCCTCAGGTGATAGTGTAATGACCGTGTCAGCACTACCGCTTCTAGCTGTTGAGGCTCCGTCGAAATACAACGTCGCCTGGGAGCCTGTCAAGATAGGGCTTAGACTATGTACATGTTCATCAGGAAATTCGGGCTCTATTGTGGCTTGGTTGTTAACTGGTGATGTTACTAACTGGTCGGCTATCGCTTGGCCCTTCGTAGAAAATTGGCCAACATAGTGCAGATCAAATTCTACGGTGATAGCTTTCCAGCGAGCGATCCTACTACTTTCGTACAAATTATGCGTCATGGTCCTAAGGATGTTATTTTTTCAAATAATGTTAACCTGGCTACGGAAAAGGTAATGTCTACATTTCTTAAGCGTAAAAACTAATGCTAGGCAATTACGCTCTACTTCGTTATACCTCGTTTCATATGCGTATAAAGCATGGATCAGGTAGTAGATAGGCACTTCGGACCCATCGTTCCTCCTTTGACAAAGCAATGCTGCTAACGCTACGTCCGAAGTTGCGAGGTAAATGTAAAATGGCAAGTCCCTTTGTGGCGGGAAGACCGTAGGTAAATGTTGGAGTTCCTGTTTAATGCTATCAAATGCACGTTGGCAATCCTCCGTCCATTCGAAATTAACCCCCTTCTTTAGCAAATGTTGCATAGGGTGCAGCTTGTCGGTTTATCTCGAGATGAATCGACGTATGAACTGCAAGCATCCCTGTAACCCGCGTAATTGCTTGAGGTCTGTCGGAGGCGTTAGCTTGACAATGGCTTTGACCTTATCAGGGTCAACTCGTATGCCGGTTTCTGATACCAAAAACCCCAACATGCGTCCGGTTTTGACTCCAAATACGCACTTCTTCGTGTTAAGCCAGAGCTCGTATTTGGAGCATCTTTTAAGGACTAACTCTAGATCCCCTGAATGATCCTTACACTTTAAAGACTTCACAGCTATATCGTCTACATAATCGTTTAATGTCTCTAAGAGATAGTCACTAAAGATGTACGTCATGGCTCGTTGATACGTTGCTCCAGCATTCTTTAGACCAAATGGCATCATAGTATAACAAAAGGTATCCCAGGGTGTCATAAATGTTGTAGTTAATTGATGTTCTGGGTTTATGTGAATTTGGTTATAACCAGAGAAGCCATCCATGAAGGATAGGAGTGCATGCCCAGCTGTTGTATCGACTAGTTGATCGATACTAGGGAGCGGGAAATTATCTTTGATTGTGGCCTTGTTCAAATCCTGGAAGTCTATGCAAATGCGGATACTCCCGATCTTCTTCGGCACGACCACAATGTTAGATACCCAGTCCGAGTAATCGACCGCGCGGATGAAACCAGCCTGGTATAGCTTGGTAATTTCATCACGCACGGTTAGCGCGATCTATGGCTTGATTTTGCGTTCTTTTTGCCTGACTGCTTTGATCTATGGGTCTAAGATGATGTTATGTTGGATTAGCCTGGGATCTAGTCCAGGCATATCCTCGTATGACCATGCGAAGATAGTGATGTTGTCTTGCAGGACCTATGTTACGGCATCGTGCATTTCTCGTTCTAACAAGGAACTGAATTTAAGCGTCTTAGCTTTGCCCCTATGCATAACGATAGAGACCTCATCAAGGGGGTCTTCGGTTATGTCCCCAGCCTCCAGGTCTAGCGTACGCGTCAACTGTTCTGGCCATTCCGGGGAAATCTCCGATGCAGCTATAGTTACGTCTTCTAAGGGGAGGTTAACATCTATAAATGCGGGATCGAATTGCCTAACTATCTTTCCATATGGACCAGTCAGAGTTAAAGGTGGTGATAGTGTTACATCCATTTTTTTGTCCTGCAAAACCGCAAAGTGTGTAAATGGTTAGGAAGAACATGACATGATGGCTAGCAAACGTGGAAAGCTAACAGAATTTTGAATTTCGTAATGTAGTTGTAATCAATGCTACCCAACTATGAGGCGATAAGATGTGGTAGTTTAACATCATTTCGGACAGCGGTGCGTGCGATATCAACCACATTGATATCTTGATTTTCGGGTTCCGTTTCAGGAAAGTCCCGCTGAAATCGGATATCAAGTCGGTGATTCTCGCATACAAGTAGGCGGTTTTTTTGTTAGAACGGACTGTTGGCTATTGTGAGTTCAAATTCGTGGGTATTATCTAGCAAGAGCAAGAAGAGCAGAAGATTTGAAGGTGCAAAGATGTGCAAGTGTCAAAGCTGTGATAATGGCGCCTAAGATGAAGAGGAAGAACACTAAATTGGCTAAAATCGATGAGGTACAGGAGAACCTGGCGCGTGTTCAACAGGCCGTGGTCGAAGTGCGCGACCTGACACCTTTGAACCGATAGGTCATTCTTTGCATGCTCATGCTATTTCAGCGTTTGTACTATACAGCGTTCTTCGTGTAAATGAGGGTTTTGGGCTATGGACCTTGCGTTACAGCGAGGGTTTGGCATGGTTGCGTTTATCGCCGTCGTCAGAGATGGACCTTGCGCTGTTGCAAGGGTTTGGGTGATTTTCACATAGATGGCTAAGCATGATGTGTAACATTTCTGTATTAATGATGCAACTGTAAATCTAGGCGTTGATTTATGTAGCGTGTTTTCTGTACAGTGTCGTGCTGAAGCCTATTCTGATTGTGTTAGACATCATTGGGTTTTTGTGTTGGATAAACCCCATCGTCCCCAATGTCCCCCCTCCGCATATGCGAGTGCAGGGGAAGGTCGTCTGGTTCCAGAGGGGGGCGCTGGAGTTTCTGTAGTTCTTACTGCGCAACTTCAGCATCATTGTGTGGTCTAATCTGACTGACGATGTTGCCGGTGCCATTTTAGAGCACCTGTTGGCGGGGTCTGCAGAGGGGATTCTGGCTTACTCGACAAATGGGGCCATCGATACGGGTCATCCCGAGGACCAAGCGCTCAGCGTTCAAGGCCTGAGGAATTTACACTGGATTTGGGAAATGGCCCGCTTCAGCTGTTATCATGCATATAACACGCTGTTCATGGCTCGCCATGTCTCGACCTACTTCCAGAACCCACAAGGCACGGTGTACTACGCGGGCGGGTAAGCAAATACTGCCAAATGTATTGTCTTTGTTACTGTTATAGTGTCTGTTATCGATGTGAAGTATAAGAGAAGTCTATGTGCAAAAGTGTAAGTTAAGCCTACGCTGTATGGTACAGGTTTTTCATTCATGATAACAGGTTAATCAGTGATGGTGATGCGTTGGCCTGGGCCAAAACGGCAATAATGGCATTTACCACAACTAACAATGTGCGTGCCGGTGTTATAGGGAAAATTGGCCATGAGACGCGTGAGTATCACACCCGCTACGAGCGTCCTTTTAAGAATTACCAGGAACTCGGGTGGCTGCACGATGACTACACCCTAGATTCACCCCTTACGGTTGAGGATGTGCAGAGGAACCTACCGCCATTCCCTTTGCCCTTCAGACCTGGTAAGGCTGCTGCGTGTTCTAATGTTATGCGTGTAGTTGTGGGTTGTGGACATTACGTAATAGCGTTTCTATTTGTCTTGTGTTTTATACTGTTTAGTCAGGGAATCCCGGGAGATTACCCTTACGATTTCCGGCCATGAGGCCAGGGATGTCCTCTTCCGTTACGGCGATATTAAGGACGCACAGCGCTGGCTCGGCCACTCGGCCGCCCCAGTTGCGGTGACCGCCAAGATCCAGGCAGCAGGGCTAATGCACCTGTTTTTGGCTGTGACCCCTGATGTCCCCGCCAGTGAAATGATAACCTTGGTCAACTCCTTCAGCGAGAAGGCGAAGCGTTTTTACACGCGCGTGCATAACGTGCGCGTAAGTTTCGATATCGACACTCAGCTCTTCGCGGACCTGTTTGGCATCCCCTCGAACGGCCTTCCCGTAAAGGTGAAAACCAAGAGGAGCACTAGATTTCAGGAGTGTCTGAAGGAGTGGGTGAGGATCCCGAAAGAGACCAAAGGGTTTCCTTGTGACAAATTCGAGATGGGTGCCGCCAAGACACTGTATCCCCTTTTTCGGGCCTGGACTTTCCCCAAAACCCTCTCGCAGGCGAAGTTCTTTTCTGTAGAATAGACCCACATTATGCGAGAGGTTCTAGAGGAGGGACCCGGTTCGATTGGGCAAACTACTTTGCCAAGGGATTGCGCAGAGAAATGGTCAAGCTTCGCAAGAAGCTTGAGTCCCACTTTAATGTGCATTACGCCTTTTTCATAGCTTGCCTCCAGTGGTTTGCTGAGTTTCTGGTCATCCAGAAGAATGGGGTCTGGGAACAGCAAGATCGAGACCAGCTGTCCAGACCTTGGATTGCCCACATTCTCAGCACTACCCGTGGGCAGGATCCGCCGGAAGGAATCGGGGAGTCGTTGTCTGTAACGACTAAAGGCTTGGCTGCGCCCCAAGTGCGAGGTCTCGATAGCGTAGGTGGGATAATGCCTACCTACACCGGCGATGCCTCACGAGGGAAGCGTGTGGCGGAAGAAATTGTGGAACCGGCAGCTCGACGCAAGAGGCTCCGTCTAGCTGAGGCCCCTGGGGGTGACGCAAGCCAAACTGTTGCGGTCAGAGTTCAGCGGAATAAGCTTCCGCCTGGTAAGTGTGAAAGGATTGTAATACGCAATGTTTTATTTAGATGGTTTGGCATTATATGCTAACGTGCGGTGGTGTAAACAGTAAAAATAACAGGGAAATTGACCCCTGAGACAGGGGCGATGATACTAAGCTGTGGGGAGGGGGCCTCAATTTTGGAAGAAGAGGCCCCAGCTGTTAATGCGAGCCATGTGCAGGTTCCAGTGCGTGAGGAGGCCCCAGCTGCTAGCGGGAGTCGTGTGTATGACCAGGTACATGAGGAAACTCCAGCTACTGGGACTAGCGGCACACGGGATCACGTGCGTGAAGAGAAAGGGGCGGAAGAGATTGGTGAAGTTGCCACTGTCACTGGCAGAGGTAATGAGTGCGTTAGCGTGTTTGCAGGATCTTGTTAATAGATGGAGTGTCTAACCAAATTACGCCATAGGGGAAGAAGATGCATCTACGTCTACTACTGTGAGCAAAATGTGGAGAGACTTCCTCGACAAATTTGCCTTCATGGAAGGCGTAGTTAATGACATGGTCGAGTGTTTGGAGTGCGTCGAACCTGGCGCTGGTATGTTATAGCTGTAATGTGTTTACGACATAATGTTTTAGTAATGTGTCATCCATATTGATGCCTGTTTTCTGTTAGGAGCTCACCTCCGATGGGATCCCGCGGAGCCCATTGATTTGGACACAGCAGAGCCCCCATCTGATGGGGTGGTCATGCCACGTCACATTTATGAGGAAATGCGTAAATATGTGTTACGCTCGACACGCTCCGTATGGGAAAGTAGGGGCATTAATGAAAGCCTATGGAAAAGGCTGCAGCGGTCGGAGCAAAGGGTTGAGTCCTTGACCAAAGAAGTCGGAGACCTAAGGGCACGATACGAATTCCTACAGGCTCGAGTGACAGGGGATGAAGACTGGCATACCGCTGTTGTCGATCACTCCCGTTATTGAATAGCCATCAAGAACAGCGTACAGACCAGTCGGGCATTAGTAGAGCAGAGGATGCAAATTGAACTCCTAGCTCAGAAAAGCTGAGACTGGAGGAACTACTGCACCAGCGTACAGGAGTGGGGGCAGAAGGAGAAGGACCACAAGCATCTATCTAAAAGGGAAAGCGCCGCTTATCGAAAACACTACCGCGATTCTGCCGTCAAAGCTCGATCCCTGGAGGTTTTCGTGGACACCAACGGAGCGTCTGAAGCTTTCAAGAAGTTCGAAGAGCAGGTGACTGTAACTGCGTCCCTGAAGAGGGCAATGGTTTTCCCTGGGAATCAGGCTACAATCCCTACCTTCTTCCCGGATCCACCCCGCTGGAGTAGCGTGGAGAAAGGGAAGGTGAAAGCTGGAGCTGCGTTGGACGAGGATGTGTGGCCAGACCTGACGGAGGACGAGATTATGCAGCACCTGTGGGCTGGCCTGGACATGCTCCCCTTTGCTACAAAAGTAGGGCTGTTGCAAGTAAGTTTATACATGACTTAGTCGGAAATTTTTCTGGCTTGTGTTGTCTATTCTAATTTTTTGATGTTATTTGGGTTTAGGTACCAGAAGAAGATAGGGAAAATATGCCAGCTGAGGGGCTGAGAGAGGAAGCAGAGAAGGAATGCAATGATGAAGAGCGTTCTCCTGTGGAACCAGTGCTGGAACGAGAGCCTCATGAAGGGGCGATCGTTCGTGAAGGTATAATTCCCAGAAATGATGGCCCACTGGAGGATGACCTTTTGGGGCTAGATCCGGAGTTAAGAGATACCGATAACAGTGGTAGCAGAGGGAATGCATAATTATTATTTACACAAAATTTTATTAATGCAAGGTTGGGTATTGTTCTGAATGACTGTTGACGAATTGTTNCGAATTGTTGTAAAGTCTAATGGATATTTGAAATGTTAACTAGTTTTTTGTTTGACTTTTTATGCTTTTGTCTGCGTCAGCGTGAAAATATATGTTACGGATTCTGTCTAAGTGATACTGATGGGACGTAATAACTAGTTTAAAGCCGTTGCGGGCCCGTTGCGTATTCCAGCGTAAATGGTTATAATACTGCGTTACTAGTTTAAGGCCATTGCGGACCTATTGCGTACTGTATAGCAAGCGTAAATAATGATAGTAGATAACTTCGGATAACTAGTTTAAGGCCGTTGCGGGCCGACTGTGTAAATTGTAACAAAAATGTAATCCTGTATAAATGCGTGAAGTAATGTGAAAGCGTAACTAAGGCAGGTACGATGAAACACGCAAAAAGTGCAAAGCGTAAACACAGAAAGCAAATGTAGCGTAAAAGTATGTTGAAACAAAAGAAACTGTTAAATGGGGAGTGTGCTAACTTACAAGAGAATGGTAGTGCACGCAGAAGACCATTGTTCAACCGCTGATACGCAATTGTCTCCTAACGGTTTTTAAGTTAAGCGCTGCGTAAGGGCGAGGAGGCTTGTGGTTTGACTCCTCTACGCTGTCATC